>APFE030493706.1:0-13418 GCA_000404065.3 Pinus taeda | reverse complement strand
ATGTGAGGGTGCGTTCTTTGGAAACAAAATGATGATGATGGGGCTCCCTTAATGAATTGAACGTTGTGGCAGCCGCATTGTCCAACGCTGCCAACACTATCAAAAAGCAGACAATCATGGCTTTATCCATGGCGCTCTCTCTGTGTCCACTGCTTTGCCTATGAATTCACTACATATACATATCCCTTTTATAGCAATTGCAAAGAGTCGTAGAAATTGGTTGGCGTGATGAGTGGGTGAACACAGAGGTGATTTCGGGATTTGATTGTGTGGCAAATGGGTGGAACGCGTGGAATCAAATTCCGTGGAAAATTGGCGTGATGAGTGGAAGATATAATTTCAGGTATTGGCGTGATGAGTGGAAGATATAATTTCAGGTATTGAGTGGAAGATAAGTCATGGATTTTGCTTTGACGAGTGCATCAATAAATCATTAACCATGATTTCGGGATTTGATTGTGGGGCAAATGAGTGGAACGCATGGAAAATTGACGTGAGAGAGGCGTTAAAGCCTTTGGGAATTTGATTTGGGGCGGAATTGTGAAAGTCTTTTCGCTTAATACGGTCAGCTTTCACCATAAATCAATAACCATTAACCATGATTTCGGGATTTGATTGTGGGGCAAATGAGTGGAACGCGTGGAAAATTGACGTGAGAGAGGCGTGAAAGCCTTTGGGCGGAATTGTGAAAGCCTTTTCGCTTAATACGGTCAGCTTTCACATATCATTATTTTGCTTTGAGGAGTGCATCCCGATGTTTTTGGGTGTCTCATTACTACAATGAATTTTTAATGGATTAATAGAATGAGAGCAGAGTTAAAACATTACCATGAAGATGAGACAATTTTGAAGCAATAGCTAGGTATGATAATGATAAAATGTCTATCCAAGATTAATTTGAAGTTATCCCACACCAATCATATAAGGATTTTTATTAATGGGCTACTTACATGATTGCAAGATAGAAAAATGATTTTGACTCAAATTAATCTTAGTAATAAAAATAAGTTTAGTTGGTTCGAAATATCGACCTCATTCTAACAATGTAGGTTGATTTCTAGACATTATCAAAATCGGTATAGATCACAAAAATAAAAAATCAAGCAAAGATAAGTATATCGATAGCAAGGAGCACTTAATCAATTGTGGGGAAGATAAGCTTATTGATAGCAAGGAGCATTAAATCGATATAGGGGAACAATTTGTATTTAAAAGATAAAATTGTTTAGGATGTAAAGCAGGTTTAAATTACCATATTGATTGTGACATTGCAAGTTAAAAGAAAGTTGTAAATGGTTGAATTTAGGCCTCTGTGATCCATATCGAGTTTATAGAGAAGAGTTTTCGATGAAAATCACATCGTAATTCATTTTTCGATGCGTTTCGAACCAACAAGTACGATTCATCCTCAGGGAATCTTATTTGAAATTTTATATTTGATAAATTTATTAAAATTTATATGGATAATATTTCAAAATCTAAATGATAAAATTGTTTTGTTTTATGAATGTGAGGACTTTTGGATATATACTTCATTTAATAGGTGAAGTTTAAACCTTTTATATTTTTATCCTTTTTCATTGGAATCTACTGATACAATTTTTGGTCATATGATAATTTCATGTTGTCTAAATTGCATTCTTGAATCTATAAATAGATTCACCATTCTAAAATCCCCTTGGGGCACTTAGATTATATAAAATCAACAACTGAAATATACAATTCCAACACATTCTAGCGGATTTTTAGGTAAGTTTAACCAAAACAATATGTTGGAAAAAGAGTCAAATTATAGAATACAGACTATTATCATTGAATGAATTTAAATGTTCTACTATTTAACACCTTTTTCTAGCAATCTTGCCAAAACCCAACTATAGAAGAATGGTTAGAATTACAATTTTACATCATTCGATTTGCATTCTTAATTGCAAAAATGCATTCAATGACCTCAAAAACCCTCATAACCCCAAATTGTGCAATCTAAACGATTGAAAACTATGATTCTAATATGTTGTAACTAGATTTTGCACAAAAATGATTGCAAAAACATGACCATAAATGGTTGAATTTGTAGCACGTTTATATTATGCTATACTTCACCTATTTGGCCACTTTATCAAGTCTCTTCTCACTACATGGGACAACACTGACATGAAATTGAAAGCCATATTTTATAATTATATTCATGTGTGGCATATAAATATAGTGACCTTGTGACAATGTTTCTTCTTATCAAAGATGGCTAGGATTTTGTTTTAACTACAGGTTTGCTGAAGTTGAGGTTCTAATTTTCTATATGTATTTTGTCAACATGTCTTGATGCTTTCAAGTACATTTAGCAATGTGTTTGGGAACATATACATTGTTTAGTGATGTGGGGTGTTCTTAGTTGGTTTTGCCTACTCTAACATCTTCCATTAGGATTTTTTTATGGTTTTGGATTTTGGGGTGGCATATTTTTCTTGGTGTTCCAGTGGGAATTTAGCTTTCATGTGTGGTTCTAGGTGTTTCAAATTTGTTTGTTTGGTCTTGGAAAAATAGAATGTGATGGAGGAGGTTTTGTGTGTTTTATTTGTTATGTGAACATTGATGAGAACTCATCATTTGACAAGATTCAATATTCTTTTAAATTTGTTTCTAATTTTCAAAACATTGTTGTAATTGGGTATTTTGAATGTCTCTCTATAAGAGCTTTTATGATTTTAGTTAGTAGCTAGTTGTTAGTGGAGATCTTGGTGCATTGTTTCAGATTTTCCTCCTTTTGTTGTGCTCCATTTATAGTTTGGTTATGGTGGACATGAGTGCCAAGGTTTTTATGTGTGATCATAGTAGGGAAATTTAGTGACTTTTTTGTGATGTTCCTCCCCATTATACATGATCTAGTTATTATTTTTAACTATACGAGCACTAAAGGGCAAGGTCTATTCTACTACAAGATTTTATTCACTTTGGAGACATGTTTATGGGGTAGGAAGATACACTAAACATTTTGTGACATTTATCCATGGCCCAGTTTAAATCCATTGGTGATGTTTCTTGGCACTTTAAACTACATTTAATGACAAGATTGCATGCTTTTATGTTTTTTTTCAACATGGGGTCCTCTTCGTTGTTTCTACTCATGCCAAGGTCTTATATTGGGATTTGTGTACCATGATGTGGTCAGACATTATTTGTCTTCTATATTCTGCTATAGGGGCTTCGTGACATTTGACATTTTTTTTACATTTTTGGGTGTTCTGGATATGGAATTGGTGTTTGGGTTGTATATAGTGTTGGGTTGTGTACCTATGATAGATAAGTTAGTTAAGTTTGGTATTGTATTTGTTGCTTTGGATTTCCAAGGTTTGGTATTTTTCCTTTGAACTCTTCAAAATATATAGTTTGGCTTGTTTGGTGGTTTGTTATGCAATAGTGTCACCATGGTTATTAATTTACTTGGTGAGCATTATTGTGGTGAATTATGTGAAGGCTTATAATGTGCTTTGATTGAATTTTAATATTTTTTCTATTATTTGATGTCCACAATATGGCCAACCAACGTCTCATTTTTCTCTTCTAGTTGTGTAACATTTAAATACTTAGCTATTATTATGTCCCTAGATAAGATGGTTATCCAATATTCTTTTTTGTTTGGATACCTTACTAATTTTTTTCCTCAAAACATACTACTACTACTACTAATAATAATAATAAAGAAGAAAAGATATACTAAATAAAGTAGAATGGTAATAGTTATAATAATATAGCTACTTAGTGAATAAACGAGAAAACACAAAATAAGATGGTTTTGTGAGAAAAGAAAAAGTGTGATAGAGGCACAATTACATAATGGAAAGTGGATCCTAGGGATTGGGTTCTCTATTTTGGATGCATTCTTTATAAGAAAGGAGAAGGAGAAAAACATATCATTTATTTTTCTTGGGGCAATTAAGAACAAGGCTAAGGAAAGTTCACGTAGTAGTTGATTGAAGGATTGGCGGTAGTCAGCTACAAAAATATATGGTGTATCTCATCATATGGTTGGGTGGAGAGTTTCCACCCACAAATTGGTTGTGGTTATTAGGATTATGAAGATGAAATGGCCATTGAAATTGTTAGTAAGTTGGTTTCTCATCTCGCAAATATGCTTCTACTACTAACTACTCATGTCAATTATAAAATTGGTATCAATAATATTTATTTTATCAATTCATGTTATGAATTATTATGTATAGATTGTTCTTGTATTTTGTTCCATTACATATGGTATCATATCCATAGATTTAACCTTCCAGACCTATGGATCCTCCCACTCTACAAAAATAGGTTTACACAAAAAAAAAAATTGACCTTTGAACCAATGGATTTGAATATTGTTTTTTGAATTTTATTTTTATTATCCAACAGGTTTCTGGTTGGAGATTTTGTTCACTCATAGTTCCTTTAGAATTTTTTTCACTTTCAATCTTTGAGGATTTCATTATAGTGAGTTTGTTTGGAGACATACATAATTTGAGGTGAATAGGGCATTGTGTGTGGACTCAAAGGATTATGTGTGGCCTCACTTAGAACACTAGTAGAGTTTAAATAAAACTTTTAAGTCAAGCATATTAGCTCTCAAGTCTATTGCTCTATAGCTTCAAATCATGACTATGTACATCTCTAAAGTAAATTTTGATCTCTGTGTGTAGACTATGTGGAAGTAACCTCCAATAGATACTCTATAATTCATTGATTCTCTCTCCTATTTTATTTGATGTATAATTTATAGCAACCAATAAAAAATGCAATTTTTTTTGTCTCTTAGAACTAATGAAATCATGGATCCTTTGGCATAACTCCACCATCACGGAAATCTTTAAATTAGATAGGTGTGGGAATGGGGAAGTTTTCTTTATTATCCTCCCACGCCAACAAGTGTCTCTCATAAACTCTCTTAGATTTTCAATAATAAAGAAACAAATATAGAACCTCAAGATAGCTCAACTTGTGGTATGTGTTTGCTCAAATAGTGATCATACACCTCATATCTAGGTGGTTTGTCCCTCTTAATCACAATATTTATGCCTTTGCTTACGTTTGAATCATTTCATGATTCAAACAATATGGAACTCAAAATGTGTAACAGCCCCAGGTTGATTTTCCATGAAATAAAATAAGACCAACATGTATTCCAAGCTGAATGGTGGGAAAAAATTACAGTGGGAATCACTTGTGGTTTATTAATGGATATGGAAATTGGCAAAGGCATTGGCAAAGGAAAAGAGGCAATAATTGGCATTTAATAAAGGAAATAAAGGAAAATAGGAGAAAACGAATATGAAGAGACACAAATACGCATGCAAGGGAAATTAATGATAAAATGAAGGAAAAGGAAAGAAAAAGGAAAATGAAAGCAAAGGAAAGAAAAGGAAAGCAAAGGACAAGCAAATGAAAGCAAAGGGAAACCAAAGGGAACAAAGGGAGCATAAGGAGAAAGTTGGATCAACAACTTTAACAAGAAGATTTTGCACACAACAAGTTACACGTGTAATTTCCTTGTTGGGATGTGAATTCATGGTACATTCATTTGATTATTGATTGGCATGGGTTTTTCCTAGATTGATAGTGGTTTCATTCTTGCCTTACCATTTCCTAGATAGCCATGATGTGATGGGATTCATTCTTGGTTGAGATTTGGATTTCCAATAGGTTTTGGATCCAGTTGAGGTGGTCTCAAGAAAATCCCAAGTGCTAGGGTTGGAGATGGTTTTGTCTAGGAAGATATAGATAGGTGAGTGGAGATAGGAAAATTCCTCTTGGTATGGTGAAGGAATTCTAAGCGATCTAAGCTTGTTTTGGTTTTGTGATCTTGGGACCAGTTTAGGTGAGATCATGGTAGCTTGAGGGTGGAGATGGTTTAACTTCTAGATTCCCTATTTGATTATGTATTGGTTTATCACAAGAGATCCCTTATTCATGCTTGGAATATATCATGGAGATGTCAGGTGGTACATGGAATTCCTTGACTTAGTTCTCTTTTTCATATGTCATTATAAGTTATTTTTCCTATTGAGATTTATGAGCACATGTACTAGTTATCATGCGATCTTATGGCTGATTTTCCATGGTTTTTATTACTGGTTATATGTTAGTTATATGTATGGTTGTATGATGTGCTCTAGTAATGGCTCTTGTTCATGATTTGATAAGTTATTGAGTCGTTGATGTGTTGTCACTCACTACATTGTGGGTTTCAATTGGTCAAGGTTGCCCAAAAATAGGGAAGTTTGGAGCCACTTTCCCAGGCCACAGAAGCTCTCAGTGCCAAGTTAGTTCCACTCCATTACATAGTGCCCAGAACAAGCTTTCCCATGATATATAGAAGTCCAAAAATGGATTCCTGGATCAGAAGATATGACTTGTTGAAGATCAAGAGTTCTCTTGCCCTGAAATTAAGGAAAGAGTTTATCAGAGGACCCTGGGCATGGCAAGTCAAGCATATTGGGAACCCTGCAATCCTGTATCCCGTAGTCTCGTACTCCTGCATGGCCCCCTACAAAATCAATGGGCCATTCTTAAGGAATTGTGGGGGGGAATGCACCGATAGTATTAATAGTGGGGGAGGGGCCGATTTCAGTTTACAAAGGAAATGCACGCAAAGACAGAGACGGGTCAGCCATTTCTCTCTCCTCCACGTGGTGGTATGGTGGTACGGCATATTGACGATGGAAATCCTGCATTATCGGTGATTGAAGGAATAGAGGGGCTATCTCCCCAAAAACCTTGTGGGGTTGCGATATTGCGATTTAGTGCAAAATCATTGGGGAAGGCTGAAATTCATTAACAAAGGAGATGCCTGTGGAAATAGGGTCGGGCAGGTCTTTTTCTCTCTCCTACAGGAGGCCATGTGGTGGCATATGATTGGTCCTCAGAGCTGACAGAGCAGCTCACATCATAAATGATGTGGTAGTATGAAGGAAACGTGGTAGTATAGATGCTGACATGGAAGATGACACATGTCCCTCAGTTTCAACGTTTACAGGGGTCCTATGGGACCATTTTCGGGTGACACGTGTCACCACTCATGTGGCAATGATGACGTCACCCCACATATTGGTGATCGCACAAAGTGTAATTTCTTTCCCTCATGGATACTCCTTCCTAGGCTGTGATTGTAATATGATGGAAACCCTCAGGGATGCAATATGTTTTAGTGGTTCTACCTGAGGAGGATTTCGCATCCGGACTATCGGCCCGCACTATGGAAAAAGGTAAAAGGCCCCCTCTCCTGCAATGTGATTTTGATGTCCTAGGTGGGCCCAATCCCATAGATTTGTGATCGTAGTTGTCTAGGGACAAAGCTTAAGGTAAAGCACAGTAAAGTGACCATATGCAGGATTTTGTGTTACAAAGGAAATAGGCCCCCAAACACAGGTTTGAAGGCCTTAGCACCTGAAAGGTTAAGCCCCTGGTCCCAGCTTGTGGTTATATGAATAAAATAGAGATAAGGGCGCTACACCAAAGGGGAGCTTAAAGGGAAGTCACAACAAACTTATTTCGTGTTATTCCTGTGTTAAAGGCACATGTTCGAAGGAGTCCTAGGTACATCATAATACATGACACTAGGTTTTTCAAAGCTCCAATAGTGTCTAGCAAAGTTTTAATGGGCAGATGGGCCAGCAGCTAAAGACTTAAATGGAGCATGGCGCAACTTTGGAGCAGTACACAGGACTCAAGAGGATTAATGGCTTACCATGAAGCCCCATCCCTCCACACAACAAAAGACTGCAAATACAAGAACTTATAGCTGACCCAAACCATACTTCACAAAAGAAGGCATCCGAGTAGTAAAGGCAGAAGTGATGGGGTCAATTGAGCAGCACAGGAGGCCATACCATGAGAAAATTACATACTGAGGCAGAGGCTATCACAGAATGGGCACAAATACCTTTTCATTTACTTTTATATCTAGTTATTTACTTATTTTTGTGTTGTAACATGCCTTCCTTTCAATGAGGCTTTTAATTATGTAATGTTTTGGACCACATAGCCATCTCTGACTGAGACAGATAGTCGACCTGACAGCTGAGACTAGGCTAGAGATATTTTACTGTAATTAATGTTCTTTCTCCCCTCTCTAGATAAATAGTGGAAGGCAAGACTTAGAAAAGGTTCAGAATTTCTATAGAAAAGACTACATGCCATTTTCAGACTATTTTTCTTTGTAACTCATATCTTTTTCAGAATATCAAGGATATGGTGGTGATTACCCCTTCAAGTATTACAATATGTGTTCCTTCTGTTAAATCTCATTTTATGTTCATCTTTCCTCTTTGTATTCATGCAAATTATAGCTGCTAGAAATGTTTCAATCTTCCTCATAGATTTATTTGTATTGATATGTGAATGCAAGTGCCTGTAATTATATCACAGATTCACTTGTCTCAATATTGTTGATGCATATACCTGTGTGAACTATTGAAATCATATATTTAAATCTGCAACACATGAATCATAGCATCCAGCCCCTCCTTGATCCGTTATTTCTGCTTGTAACTCATTTAAGTATAGAAATCTTTAATGCCTCAAGTTCTATGTGTTAATTGTAGAACTCTTGAAGCCTTATGCTCATTGTGATGAGTTGCTCCCTCTCTTTGTCCTCTCTCATCTACTCTGCAAAATCTTCTTAAGTTGTAAGCCCTTGAATTATTCAACCTCCATTATTTTCCTTCATATTTCTGAGATCTAAACTTGTGAGGAAGTACCATAAATTCATGTTTTATTTCTTTGGATAAATTAACCAACTCATTTCCTATACATATATATGTATTTATAAAATATAATTGATGTCTCTAGTTTCCTGTAAATCGTTTGAGACACACCAGTTTAGATTTTCCTAGGCACTAGTCATGTAAGGAATCTAAGGCTATCTTTGGGATCTACAACATATTTTGGCGCCATTGCCGGGGAACGTATTGAAGGAATTTTCCCCTGGGATACGACAAATTGAACACTCTTTGTGTAGGTGAGAAACGTTTGTTCTGATTGCATTCACATCACCTGCGACTCCATACCCCCCTCGTTATCATTCATAACTCTGGATTTTAAAAGGCCTTATACTCGCTCAGATACATCTCAATGGAAAGCTTCATTCGTATCTGACCCATAAAAGTTAATTTCTAAGAAAATATGGAAAGATAAAACTCCTTCTGACTGTGCTACCATCTCACCAGCCTTTGAATTTCCCTTATCTAGTTCTCATCCTGCTGCTGCTCACTATACAGGTGTTACTCCTAAGGTCTTGACATACCCTCCAAACACTGTGGTCTTAACCCCAGTTCCTCAATCAAATCTTAATACCCCTCCACTAATCTAGATGGCTCTTCCAAGATTTTTACTAAATAAGTATGCACCTCTTGATCTACCTCATCCCTTAAGTGTCATGTCCCAAGATTACCTAAATATTCTACCTAGATTCAATGGGGAGGATAACAACACAACACAGAGACACATAGAAACCTTCTCTGCCTTTGCTGGGAACCTGAATGTGGAACAACTGGATGTGGTCATAAGACTTTTTGTACAAAGTCTTGATGGAGAAGCTAGAAAGTGGTTCAAAGGCCTACCAAATGCCTCCACCACTACCTAGGAGGAGTTGGAAATGCTTTCACCCATAAATGGGGAGAAAAGAGGAATCATGAGTACCTCCTCACTGATTTTAATGCCATAAGAAAAAGACTGAAGGAGGATACTTTAGAATTTATCAAAATATTCAATAAGAAGTACAATAACCTTCCAGTCGACATAAAGCCTCCTCCAGCTGTAGTTCGTGTGGTTTTATTGGGATCTTTGAGTCCGACGTTGGTTTTACCTTGAGAGAAAGGAAGTCTCTCACTCTAGACCAAATTCAAATCAATGCCCTTGAAGTAGAAGAAAATCTGGCCTCGGGAGGGAAGTCAAGGATAAAGTAAGAACCTACTAAACCCAAAATAGGGAAAGAGGAGGCATACTCTTCTGGTCAATATAGAGAATCATCAGACCTGAAGTGGGATGATCTGGAGAAACTCTTTAGGAGTTTATCACAAAAGATTGTAAATCTTGAAATTGAGAACAAGAACCTCACCAGACAGAATGCTCAAGTCAACAACTGGGGATATAACCCGCAATATAGAAGGCCTTCACTGCAACTACTTCCAAGGGAAAGAAAGGAACATCTTCATCAAATCCCTTATCCCTTATACTTAGAAGATGGCCCCAACGAACAATCGTCTGATACACAAGAGATGCAGGGAAATATATATTATGCTTTTGTTGAAGAAGAATATGAGAATATGGCTCACCAGGAAGTCAATCATCATACAGAAGCAAGAGTAGATGAGGAAGATATGGATTATTATTGCAAACAGATTGTAGAGTTCATGCAAACACAACCCCAACATAAGTTTAATCTAAGATCTTCAAAAAGAGGTCAAGAGAACCAGAGCAACAAGAAGGAAGTGCTCCCCAAGATTCTCCTCCCACACCATACAAAGGGAAAGGTAATCTCCATCTTGACCCACCCAAGACAGGAGTCTCTGCAAATAAGGAGAGAAATGGTCCTAATGGGCACACAGAAAAGGAGCCACCTATTCTTCCCAAAACTGCCAGTAGGAAGGGAGAAAGAACAAAGCCATGAGATATAGAAAAGTCCCAACCCACATTCAATATCCAAAAGGAGCTAGAAAAGGTAAAAATTCTTGTTCCTCTGACTAAGCTTCTAAAGCATCCTAATTACAAAGCCCAAATCTCTCAATTCATGCATCTCGTTAGCTCAACACCAACCCAGGATAGTTTGAACCTCCAAGAGGAGAGGCCCATGGTTGATTTCAGGCTGCATGTGGAAGAGTTGGACCATTCTACTACACCTTTCAATGTGACTTTGGTGATCCATGACCTTTTGTTACATAATTTCATGGTGGATTCCAGGGCCTCACACAACCTCATGCCATTATTAGTGATGGAATAGTTGGGTTTGGAGATCACCAAACCATACAAGGACATGTACTCTTTTGACTCCAAGAGAGTCAAATGCTTAGGCATGATAAAGGATCTAGTGGTAAGCCTGGCTTAGATCCCGATGAAAAGTTTGCTAATGGATATAGTGGTGGCTGGTATACCTCCTCATTTTGGAATGCTCTTATCTAGATCTTGGGTTTCTAAGGTGGGTGGATCTATCAAGCTAGATCTTACTTATGCCACCATTCCCACTTTGGAGGTGAGCAAAGGAGGTTGTACAAAGAATCCAAGTTTGTGAAAACCATGACCCCAGCTAAAGGCTCAGAAAACTTCGTAGTGCATGGGAAGGATAGCGACATCTCCTTTCTACTCCTAGAAGAGGAGGAGGCTTTTCGAGAGGAAACATTAGTACACCTAATAGGACATTCAAAGCAATTACGAGTAAATGAAAATAAAATATGGAAATTATACTTCGATGGAGAAAACTCAAAAGATGGAAATGGAGCTGGAATATTATTGGTGTCTCCAGAGGGTGGCTTGATACCCATGTCTTTTAAACTAGATTTTGAGGCTACCAACAATGTGGCAGAGTATGAGGCACTACTCCTTGGGTTACAAATGGCAAGAAATATGAACATTGAATGCCTATCGGCCTATGGAGACTCTGAGCTAGTCGTAAGGTAGATCTGAGACCAATTCCAAGCCAAACACCCTAGGCTGAGGACATACTGAAATGAAGAGTGGGACTTAATCGATAATTTCTTCCTAGCCTTTAACATCTAGTTTCTACCTAGGGAAGAAAACAGGATGGCTAACTCTCTTGTGGTAGATGCAATCACTTTTAGGCCCCCGCAGAATCCACTCCTCAGATATGAGATAGAAGTCGGACACAGGCCTTCAATACCTGATAATGTCAAACACTAGTAGGTATTCGAAGATGACAAGTAGGTGAAAATATTCATAGCAGTCGTTGGGGAGTTCACCCACTCCACCATCGATCAAGAAGAAGAAGAAGTGAAACAATAATCCACTTCATGGAAAGACACAGTGGCTAGGAAAAAATATGCAACTAAAAGGGAACACCATCACTCGTGGACATTTTCCACTAGAAATACCTTTTAATAAAGACGACATAACATCCAAACAAATGGCCCTAGAGAAAGATGAGAAAATAGAATACTGAAACCTCGGATAAGAGGAGGAACCCTAGATGATCAGGTTTTCCAAAGGAATCCCCTTGCAATATAGACAAAGGTATTTAGATCTATTCAAAACTTGCAAAGAGTTATTTTCTTGGTCTTATGATGATTTGAAATCATTTGATACTAATATTATTTAGCATAAGATTCCTTTGAAGAGTGGGATAAAGCCATGTAAATAGAAACTCAGATAGATAAATCCACTCTTACTCCCCTCCATTTAAAAGGAGGTAAGGAAGTTGTTGTAGACCAAGATAATAGTACCTTTAAGATACTCTGAGTGGGTAGCTAATTTGGTCCCTATCCAGAAAAAGAACGGAGAGATAAGTCTATGTGTGGACTTCTGGAATTTAAACAGGGCATATCTAAAAGATAACTAACCTCTTCCCAGTGCAAAAGGTAGTGGGTGCAGCCAGAATGTCCATGATGGACAGATTCTCTAGATTTAACCAAGTGGCAATCCACCCTCACGACCAGAAAAATACTACTTTCACCACCTTGTGGGGAACATTCATGTACGCCGCATGCCATTCGGTTTGATAAATGCAGGGGCCACATTTCAAAGAGCTATGGACATAGCTTTCGTAGGTGAGAAAGAAAAATTCATGGTAGTATACTTAGACGACATCACAATATTTTATAAGACTAATTAAGAGCATGTCCTCCATTTAAATCTCACCTTGGAGAAGTGCAAAAGGTATGGTCGACCTTTGAATCCTTAGAAATCTCAGTTCACCCTGAGTGAGGGGAAGCTGCTTGGACACATAGTAGCGTAGGAAGGAGTAAAGATTGATCTTGAATGAGTCAAATCCATCATCCATATTCCCTTTCCTAGAAACAAGAAAAAAGTCCAAGCCTTTTTGGGGAAGATAAATTTCTTGAGGCGATTCATACTTAACTATGTTGAGATAGTCAAAGGTATTACAGATATGCTTAAGAAGGAGAATGAAGTCAATTGGAGCATTTTCCCTCGTGATTCTTTCACTAGACTAAAAGAATCTTTGGTTGAGGCCCCAGTGCTAGTCAACCCCGACTATTCAGTTCCTTTCTACATCTTTTATTTTTCCTCTCCACATACCATTGTCGTTGTGTTGTTACAGAAAAATAAACAAGGTTACGAGAAATACATTGCCTTTTCAGCCAAGTCCTAAGGGACGTCGAGCTGAAGTATAATATATTGGAGAAAAAGCCCTATGCACTGGTTAAGGCACTGAAGTCATTTTGTATGTATGTGCTACAATAAAAAATCATAGCATT
>APFE030493701.1:23345-41215 GCA_000404065.3 Pinus taeda | reverse complement strand
TAATCTGGTATGCAATTTCCCTTGCTAGCAATTTGTCAGGGACATATAAGGGGAGGACATGAGGATTGGCTTGACTGCCAAAGACTCTAACATAAGTAAAATACTCTTCACCAAACCAACTAGCCACTGCTAGCAAGTCAAAAGAGGCTAGGTAGGAGATCCTTGGAATAGGCTTATCAAAAATTGAATAATAAACAGGGACCATGAAACCATTACAAATCTGATACAAGTGGTTTTTATAGGATGACTTCCACATCTTGCGATGGTAAATATGAATAGGCGAGGGGTCCTGGGCAGTCCACCTCCAACCGAGAATAGGAAATTCAAAATTAAAACACAAGGTATCTAGGATATATGCACTATAGTAGAACGGGGGAATTTTCCTCTCAGTGACTCTAGTTTTATTCCTAAAGTCACTAACAGCTACTGCTACCTTATCCGAAAGGATAGTAGCCCAATCCATAATCGTGCTGTTCACTGCCGCCTCCATGAGAGGAACCATCTCAATGGTAAAAATGGCAGAGTCATGTAAACCCCACAATCTACACATCATTATACCAGCGTAGCAATAAGGAGAACACAAAGAGTCGACTGAGTACTTACTGGAGGATTCATGCTTGTGTTTATTTGGATTTTGCCTCCAGTCCTTGATAGGTTCAGACTCAATCTCATTCTCGCTTGCAAATTTCTCCAAAAAGGCGCTATTATATATCTTCTCCGGCTTAGGCAAATGATACATTTGCCTCAGATCTTCTGGCTTAAATGACCCAAAAATCCTTCCATCCTTTGTGATGAAAGTTCTGTCTGTGATGGGGATTTCTTCAATCGCCCATTTCACAACATCGGTATATGGGAGAATTTGCTCCCTTGCTGCTATCCTATGGAGGAAGGAATCGGCCAAATCCTTGAGAGTGCATTCCGACTTCTTCAATGAATCTGTGGTAGCTTCTTCTACTGTCTGCGTTGGTTTCTCGGCCTCTATCAAGTCGTAAGTTCCTTGCCAAGTTGTTCTGGCGAGGCCTACGCATGTTGTGTCGGATATTAGGCCCTTTTTGCTGTTTGCTACCGCTTGTCCTGTAGCTGGTGGATTGGAAACACCTGCAACTTTCTTCGACTTTTTTCCCATCATGCCCGAATTCTTGTGTAAAACTGTATTCTGCACAGAGAGGCAATTTTTGGCGTAACACAGAGATAGCAATAAAATTCACAGTTGATAGCAAATGAATAGATAAGCGCTGATATATTTTTCTTTTTTAAAACCGGCGCAGAGACAATCTATAGGCAGATCTTAGGACATGGATCCATTAAGTGACCGTATAGAGTCTGCCACCTTATAAATGCCTATTATATCAATATTTGGTCGAAATATCTCTTAAAGCATGCAATGGACGTATTGGCGGCCGAGCGGGAGTGATTATGCCTTAAATAACATTAAATCGGGCTTTCCAATCACTTTAAAGGCTTTCTATCGAAAACCGTACCTTATCGCATCGCATCGGGGAGGATAACATGACTGGCTTTAAGAATGCCTTGAGTATCGCTGATCACCGATTGCGATATCGCATCGGCGAAAGGCATATGCGCAATAAGAATGAAACAAGGGGACCCACAAATCACCGATTGCGATATTGCATCGGCGAAAAGCATATGCGCAATGATTTAAAATAAGGGGATGTGCCGATTTCCCATTGCCAATAGCTTATCGCATCGGGGCTTTGATATGGGGTGCTTTAGTGGTGCATTTGGGTATCCCCGATCGCCAAACACTATATCGCATCGGCGGAAAGTCTTTTAGCCATTTGTTGCATCCTTCATGTTATTGCGATATGCGATCTTCCGATCGCTTTATCGCAATAACCGAATATTCGCTTTATTTCCATTTTTAAATAGATATTGCTTTAAAGGGTTTATTCATAAAGCGCTCCTTTGATTATCGGACTTTTATAAAGTAAAAGTTGATATCAATTTTATTTTTAAAGGGACCTATTTCATATTTTAATGTTTTTGTGAATAAAAATAATATGAAATGGGGGGTTGTTTGCAAAGCACAACACATGCCAAGGGTGGGAATTGGTTAACCAAGCCACCATAGTTTTATTTAAACAGTTGCAGGGGCCAAACCCACCATACCGCCAACGCACAAACCGAGGCAGTTTTGAACAGGCCAAGGTGGTTTTTGTCAGTAAAGAGTGGTTTTGCAAGGTTAGAGGCAGTTTTGGATCATTCTAGGGTGTTTGGAGGTCACAATGACCAAATATGGTCAAGTTTATACTTGTTTGACTCGAAATTTTGAGCTAAACGTAATGGTGAGGTCCATTTTCTCATTTGAGTCTCTGTTTTTGAGATCATACCTGTAATAGCATTTTGAAGACAAAATAAAGAGGTTAGCACTAGAAGCTAAAGGACCAAGAGACATGGACAGGAAGTCTGTTGAACTCCTTTATTAAATTTTGTTGTGTCGATGTGTTTGAATGTGTTTTCAATTTCCTTATGTGTTTATGTTATTTGCAACTTTTTCGATCAGTTGCACTAAGTAACATAAGAATCTTCACATAAAGTATGCAATAACTTTTTTTATTACTAACAGATCAAGTGGTATCAAAGCGGCAAGGTTTTTAAGGTTTGACAAGTTTGTGTGAAGATTTGAATGCTTACTAGGTTGAGGCTTGGATGAGGTGAAGGTGAACTTGTTGAGGCGAATCAAGAGATTGGAAGGGTTTTTTCACAAAGAAAGATGGTGGATGAAACTCCACTTGGGTCAGAATTTCAATTCTTGGATAGTTTCATGATGATACATGCAATGGTGGAAGAGATGTATTGTGAGTTTAAGAAGAACAATGTTGAAGGCACTTCATCCCCTAAATATCAAGAAGATAAGAGAAAGAGAGGAATGCTTCTTCCACCATCTCCTCCATCATCACCATCACTATCATCATCATCCTCTTTTTCTCATAAATCTAGTCCTTCTAAGATGAAAAAGAAGAAATCATCTTTGATCAAATTAGATGTAAAATTTGATTTGCCAATTTATGATGGAGAACTTAAGGCTGGAAAGCTTGATAATTGGATAAGACAAATTGAAGTGTATTGCAGAGTGTAGAAAGTTGTTTCGGAAAGGAAGAAGATCCAAATTGCTAGCCTTCACCTTGGAGGAACTGCATTTGTATGGTGGGAAGGAAACATACAAGCAGATATCCAAAAGCATGGTAAAATCATTTCAAAATGGAATGAATTTGTTTTAGCTATTAAAAATATATTTTATCCTTTGGCTTATATGAAACAAGCAATGACAAGTTGGAAAACACTACGTCAATTAAAAGGTCAAAGTGTTCAAAGTTATACTCAGGAATTCCATAAGAGAGCTTTAACATTAGCCATATCATTGGACTTACTGAAGACATTGTTGAAATACATAGGTGGTCTTCATAGTTATTTGAGGCATACCATACTAATGTTTAATCCAACTAGCTTAAATGATGTATCAGTTCAAGAAACTCATCTAGAAGCTAGAGGTAAAAATGTAACCCAAGGTGTTGGGAAATCATCCAAACCTATTGAAAGAAAGAATAAAGGCAAGAAGAAACTTAAATGGAAGGAGAAGAAAACAAACACTGTGAAGAAAGATAAACCTTCATGCACTCATTGTAAGAAGGAAGGTCATGATGAGGCACACTATTTGTCATTGCATTTGGAATTGAAGCCTAAGAATTTTGGGAGTAAGGAGTGGAAGAACGTTGCTGATATTCAAAAGGACTTGGGATCAGATTCAGGTGATAAGACAATGGTTACAAATACAGGCATAAAAGGTAAATATTCTAAAGCATTTACAAGTACTTCTTCACATTTTGTTGATAATGATAATGATGAGAGGAACATAAATAACCTATTTAAGGCTAGATTCATTTTCAAGCATACTAAAATTGATACTTTATTTGATGGTGGGTCACAAGTTAATTTGATTTTTGAAGAAATTGTAAAGAAGTTGGGTCTAGAAACAAAACCCCATAAAAATCCATATCCATTAGGTTGGATGTGTGATAAAACTAAGCTACAAGTTACGAAACAATGTAAATTTTGTTTTGCTATTGGGTCAAAGTTTGTAGATGAGGTTGAGTTAGACATAGTCCCATTGGACATATGTGGAATTGGATTAGGAAGTCCAAACTTGTATGATAGAAATGCTATCTTCTATTGAACTGACAATAAGTATCAACTCACTAAAGATGGAATTGAATATATTGTACGGCCTCATAAACTCAAAGATAATTTCTCTCTCATAAATTGAGGACAAATGAAAAGAATTGTAAACAAATTGTAAAAGAAAACGATATTGATAAATCTGATGCTTTCCAAGGTTGCAATCCTGAACAGAAAGCATATCTAGTTAAATTTGTTTCCAATAATGATATTCTGTTTCAAGAGCCTAAAGGGCTTCCACCCAAGAGAGACATAGAACATGAGATTTATTTGGAGCAAGATGCTCCACTACCTAACATTGGAATGTACAGGTTATCAACTCTAGAGAATGCAGAAATGAAGAAGCAGGTACAAGAGTTGCTCGATCAAGGGTTTATTCGACTAAGCACATCACCGTGTAGATCACCTATTGTGTTAGTGCAAAAGAAAGATAGTTCGTTGAGAATGTGCATTGATTTTAGAGCATTAAATAAAATCACAATAAAGAATCATTATCCTCTTTCTCGTATTGATGATTAGTTAGATCAATTAAAAGATGCAGTTTACTTCTCTAAATTGGACTTACGAAATGGCTACCATCATATTTGAGTTGTGAAACAAGATGTATGGAAGACTGTTTTCAAAACAACACAAGGACTCTATGAATGGATGGTTATGCTTTTTGGCTTAACTAACACTCTAGCTACATTCATGTGAGTCATGAATGATGTTTTTATACCATTCATTGATGATTTTGTAATAGTCTATTTAGATGATATTCTTGTTTTTAGTAGAATATGGGATGAGCATGTAAAGCAGGTTTTAGATGTTTTGAAAAGAGAAAATCTCTATGTAAAACTATCAAAATGTGAATTTGGCAGAACATCTTTGAATTATTTGGGTTATATTGTAGGGGGTGGTGAATTGAACATAAATCCCTCTAAGGTCAAAGTCATTGTAAATTGGCCTAAGCCCAATACTGCTACAGAAGCTAGAAGCTTCTTAGGGCTAGCATGATATTGGAGAAAGTTTATTGCTAACTTTTCTTTGATTGCAACTCCTTTACATGTTTTGACAAGTGTGAAATAGATGTTTTAGTGGGGAGGAAAATAGCAGAAAGCCTTCAACACATTGAAAGAAAGGATCAGTACAACACCAGTAATAGCACTGGCAGATCTTCAGCATCCATTTGAGATCGAGATAGATGCAAGTGAATATGCCATGGGGGCAGTGTTGATGCAGCACAGGAAGCCTATATGCTTTCATTCTCAGACATTCACATCAGCGGTAGTTAACTATCCTACATATGATAAAGAACTGTATGCATTAGTTCAGAGTGTTAAAAAGTGGAAACATTACATAATGGGTAAAGAAACAATCATACGCACAGCTCATTAGCCACTTCAATATTTACACTCAAAAACTAAATTGCAACAATCATGACATTACAGGTGGATGGGTTTTATACAACAATTTCATCTTGTTATCATATATAAGAAAGGCATACATGATAAGGTTGCAAACATGTTATCAAGACCAGTTATAAATGCATCCACAAAACTTAAGCATAATTCAGTAATTCAAGAAAGCTACATTGAACAATATGCTCAAGACACAGATTTTAAGGATGTATATGCAACTTTAAGTCATGGAAAGTAGGTAGAAGAATTGGATTATTTCATAAAGGATAAACTCTTATATCATTTGGGAAAGTTGTGCATTCTACAAACTAAAAGAGTTAATATAATTCGAGAAACACATACTTCTCTCATATCAAGTCATTTTGGTGTAAGTAAAACAATTGCACAATTACAAAGATTCTGCTATTGGCCATGAATGAATGAGACAATTTCTAGATATATTAAAGGATGTACTATGTGTGCTACAAGCAAGCCAAGTAATAGAAAATTAGGCTTCTATAGTCCACTTCCAATTCCTTCTCATCCTTGGGAAATTATTTCCATGGATTTTGTTGGGGGATTGCCAAAGTCTAGAAAGGGTTATGATTATTTGTATGTAGTTGTGGATAGGTTCAGTAAGGTGTATTTTGACACCATATAATAAATAGGTCACAACTGAACAAACTACAAAGTTGTTCTTTCAAAATGTATGGGTTCATTTTGGTTTACCCACTTCTATTGTATCCGATCGAGATTCTCGATTTATCGGGAAATTTTAGTCAAGTCTATGGGAGTTAATGGACACAAAGTTAAAGAAGAGCACGACATTTCATCTACAAATAGATGGTTAGACAGAAGTGGTCAACAGGACAATGATACAGTTGATTCAAGAATATTACTTGCTTCAAGAATATTGCAGCAAGCATCCCAAACTTTGGGATGAGCATTTTTGTTATGTGCAGCATGTTTACAACCATGCAAAACATTCTTCTACTCAGAGATCTCCTTTTGAGACTTGTTTTGGTTTTATACCAAAGTCTCCTTTGGATTTTGTCTTTGGTAAAGACATAACAGTTGATGGACACAATGATGTGGACAAAGAAACCAAGTTCATTAAACAAATCTAGGAAATTCACCAGGCAATACAGGAATAGCTGGAAAGAAGCCAAGCAAAGTATAAGGCGTGGCATGACAAGGATTGAGTTGAGCATAGTTTTCAAGTTGGTGATCAAGTATGGTAGTACATCAGCAAAGAAAGATTGGAAGGGGAAGGTAAAAATTTGAAACCAATTAGATATGGTCCTTTCAAGATACTTGACAAAATTGGTGTTAATGATTTCTGCCTAGATCTACCAACTTATATGCAGATCCATTCCATCATAAATGTTGAAAACTTGAGATTGTATGAGCCTTCATTGATTAAAAATCCTGAAGAGCAAGTTCAGTGACCTTCCATTGAATATATTTTGCCCGAGTATCTCAATGAGCTATAGGGGGGCATAGTTCTTGACAGAAGGATAAGGACTTCATGACGGGGAAATTTTGAGTATCTTTGAGTTGGACTCAAAGGTACAGATGTATGTAAATCACAATGGATTGAGATTGGAAAAGTGATGAAACTTTATCCTCACTTACAGAACAGCTAAAACCAACTTTTGGTAGTCCAAAAGTTTCTAGTGGGGAGGAGTGATCCAAAATGGATCCAGTTTTGCCTCTAGATCAAAGTCTTCAAATGAAGATGAAAGTGGGATCAACTTGAAGTGCTCGTTGATACAATTCCAATAGTTTGACTGACGTGTAAATCCGAGTCTGGACGAAGAAGTTAAAGCCAGTCAAAGTTTATGAAAAATTAGGTTAAAAGTCAGAAAGTCAAAGGTCAACAGTCAACGATCTACTGGATGATGTCAGCAAGACACATATTGTCCCAGGAATACACCACTTGTCTTGCTTGACATCAACAGAGGAGGTAACGTGTTGTGGTGTGATTGGTTGATATGGGCCAATCCAGTGTTGGCACGTGGCAGCCCAAATTTTTCCCAATGTGGCCTTATTTCCAAAAATTTTGGGATCAAGGAGGATTGAACCCCTGACCTCCTAGAATAGCTAAGTCTTCACCGAAACTAGCTCATCAGTTAAGCTACCGCAGGTCTTGTTAACGGAAGTGATTAGGTTATATTTATGGTGTGCGGAATTTGGGTCATTGGAAAAAAGGGTTGATTACCGGGGTCAACACCACAACCGCGGAAACCCTTAATTTTATTAATGTAATATCCCACATGCAACAGATGGTGGTAGCCATATACCATATATGAACTAGACAAACCATATAACAAGCAATGGCAAGGTGAACCATAGAGCCCAAAACCTTATCATATAGTGTGAATATCTATGTATATCCAATGTAAAATGACGGGAGTGTCGGGCAGGGGTTTTGACCCGCCAACCCCCAACCTCATATACCAACGACTTCAAAAATTCGAGCTAACCAACATGCCAAGGGTGGGACTTGGTTAACCAAGCCATCATAATTTTATTTAAATAGTTTTAGGTGTTGAACCCGCCATACCACCAACACATAGACCGAGGCAATTTTGAGTAGGCCAAGGTGGTTTTTGTTAGCAGAGAGTGGTTTTGTAGGGACAAAGGCGATTTCAAATCATTCCAGGGGGTCTGTAGGTCACAGTGACCAAATATGGTCAAGTTTATACTTGTTTGAATTGAAATTTTGAGCTGAGTGCAATGGTGAGGTCCATTTTCTCATTTAAGACTCTATTTTTGAGCTCATACCTATAACAAAATTTTGAAGATAAAATAAAGAGGTCAGCACTTGAAGCTAAAGGAGCAAGAGACATAGCTAGGAAATCTATTGAACTCCTTTATTAAAAATTTTTGTGTCAATGTGTTTGAATGTGTTTTCAATTTGCTTATGTGTTTATGTTATTTGCAAGCTTTTCAATCAATTGTACTAAGTAACATAAGAAACTTCACATTAAGTCTGTAATACCTTTTTCATTAACGGATCAAAAATGCACAGCAGAATGATTGGGACATGCACATACCAACAATATTATGGGAATACATGGCTACTTGCAAAAAGCTAACAGATCAAACACCTTTCTAGTTGGTCTATGGTGTAGAAGTTGTGGTGTCTATGGAATATATCGTGCCTAGTCTATGCATAGCCACTTTCATAGGGATGGAAAACCGCGAAGCCTTGGAAGAACAACTTGCGCAGTTGATGGAGCTCCAAGATGACATATTCTTGGTTGGCTTTCATCAGCAAGTACAAAAGGAACATGAAAAATCATGGCACGGTCGACACTTCAAGCTATGCATATTCAAGGTAAATGATTTAGTATTATTATATGATAGTAAGTTCAATAATTTTCAAGGAAAATTTTAGATGCATTGGTTGGGTCTGTATGTCATCAAAGAAATCACAGATGGGGGTGTGGTTTAGCTCACAAAGTTGAACAGTGAACCTTTCCTGGGAATGGTGAATTGAAGTGGGTTGAAGTCATATGCAAGAGATCCAGCTCAATGATTATACGACATCAGGATAGTCTTAGTTCTTTAGGTAGCTGCAAGGGAGCACAGGACTATAAACTATACAATCCTGTTTGGGGGACTGCGTGACACAGGGGTTGCGTGAAACATGGTGATGTCATAGTACCAGAAGCTATGTGAAGGGAGCTGCACTATGGAGGGAGATACTACGCTACACGGCCATAAAATTACTATTAGAGTCACTGTTCATGATTTCACAACCCGGAGATGGTTAAGAGGAGTGGGTCGGTGGAATTTAAGGCTAAAATATTTGGATATATGCTGCAAAATCAACATTAATGGATGAGTTTTGGGGGTAATGATCGGATTTGAATTCAAATTCCCCTATAAAATACGCATGCCAGTCCAGCAGACTTTGCACCCTTAGAGTTTTTGAGCTCTGCTTTCTGTCACTTATGAATTGTAAGTATTTTGAAGATTTGGTCATGAGCTCCATGTTTGATAATATACCTAAGGAAACCTGACAATTCATTTACAGCACTATGTTAGGACCAGGTGAAACTATAGGCATCGGAGGAATTGTTGCCTAAGAAGGAGCAGCTCCAAAAGTTGTGAGCATGGAGGCTTCGACTCCTGTGCCTATGATGCTGAGGTTGCCTAGGCCGAAGCCTAAACTAGTGTGTGAGACCCAAAAGAAGAAGAAAGACAAGCAGAAACAGGTGGTGCCAGTGTGAAAGTCACCACAGAAGAATTATGTTGCTTAGGCCTAGAAGAAGGATAAGCTGCCTTAGAAGGTTGTAGATTTGGAGGCTGAGGAAGGCACTAAAGATATAGATGCATAGGGCGCAGAACCCATCACTAAGTTGCCAGACTACATCCCTTTATGTAAAGGGAAGGTGAAGGACACCAAGGACCCCGACATAGAGAAATTTGTCATTCATATGCCCTACTGCTGGAAAACATAACCTTCGAAGGTCCACACCTAGCGTGGGTTCCCCTTCTATAGATGGAAGATTGGGACTTGGCTGACCATGAGAGGTTCCACCACCTCGTGATAGTGAACTATATGAAGTGATTATATTAGAAAGACTCCCATGTCACCGCATTGGAGCTAGTTTAGTGGATCCATAGAGTAGAGAAATCCAAGTTATTGAACTTGCTTTGGGTGCTTGACTACCACTGCTTTAACATAAATACCACCTGCGTATGGTAGCTACTAAATCTGGTGCACAATGGGTGCCTATGGCTTGGCGCACCTATCCCCATCATGGACATGCTCATCCATAGGATCATGCTACTGCCACATGAAGGTTTGAATCCGGTCAAGGAGTATGGCGGAAAGATAAGCGAGTGGGACTTGGTAGAGAAGATGAAGAAGAAATTTGAGATTGTCAAGAAGCCACGTGGGTCCTCCATAACATCCATAAACAACCCCTTGGTGAAAATTGCCACCTAGATACTAGCCGGAAAGGTAATGAGGAAGTGTCGCATCGACGAGGTTTCGATGCCTGTGATATCGTTAGCTACACAATGTGTTGAGGGCTTGAAATTTAACTAGTCATGCTATTTATGTAGCGAGTTCCTTGTGAATTGTCTCGAGGCTCAAGATGAGAGCAATACTTTCCAATACACTTGGTTGCTGCTCTCTATTGTGTTGGTTGCTTGGGAGCTATCGGAGGACAGTTAGTTTCCTCCATTAGAGGTTAGTTTGTTGGAGGTTGCACAGTTTGCCTCCCTTTGGGCCAGGAAGGACCTCGTGTGGGTCACAGAAATGAAAATTTCCTGGGTTTTGATGGAGGCAAGCATCCACATGGCCATCAACTAGTGCCCATGGTTGTTCCCAACCATTTATGAATAGTTGTCAGAGTATGCAGAATTCAAGGTAGATGTCCACAATGTTTAAATCCGAGCATGGAAGGATTTGTAGTAGAAATGGTTCAACCTGCCATATCTCGCCATGGATGTTGTGATCTAGGAAGTAATTAAGTGTTGGCCAATAGATTGGCATATTCCATTCGACTTGACCGCGGGTACAAGCAAAGGCGTGGGGAGCTCAGAAGAGAAAAAGACGAAGAATGAAGCAAAGTAGGCAGGACAGAAGTTGGTCGTGCAATGAAAGAAGGAGGCTAAGGAGAAGGCCTGACTAGAAAAGGAACAGACTGCAAAACAACAGGCTGAACAGGAACAACACGACCTCGAGTGAAGTGGTAAATCCCTTTCCCCCGAAGCTAAAGAGGAAGAGCAGTCAGTTCAGGGATGTGGAGGTGACGAGGGACAAAGCACTCAATTTCAGGTAAAAAGGTACAGGGAACAATAGCAGGAAGGGTCCCAAAAGAAAAAAAGGTGACCAAGCCACTGCTGGATCCCATTATGCTGGTAGAGGGAAATCTCGATGATATGGGGTACAAAGTGTGCGACACTATAGTCAAACTGTTGCAAGAGTTCGAGTAACAACACTTGCAGTCCTTAGCTACTATTCAGAAGGATTCATCTAAACTACATATCCAGACAAACACAATCGAGGTGGGTGTAGGTCCGGTCAGTGGTGCATAGACGAGCCTGGCAATAGGGCCAAGTCAGGCTATAGAGATGGTCAGGGTAGTGGATCTTAGGATAGTCACACTGCCTGAAGGGTCCCCAAGTGTAGAGTCATCTGATGAGAATATCATCATCAACACCTTAGAGAACATCGGCCTCAATATTGGAGTGCTCGTTAACGAGTATCTTCATGCATTGCAGACAGACATAACAATGGAATTGAGAGTGCAAGAGCAGTGCGTTGTCATCTTGATAAGTAAGCATTGGGTGAAAAATGAGAAAATGTTTATTGAGAAGATAGAGGCCTTGAAAGCAAGGGAAATGATCCATGGGTAGAGTGCCCAGCTAGGGATCATGGTTGCAAAGGCATGCAGGACAGTGCCAGAATTGCACATAGCTGAGGAGGCACCACCCGAGGCCAAGATCTGGAAGCTAGCTATGAGCGTCTATGAGGCAAAGGTAGAGGTGTCAAGAGTTCAATTTGAACTCAATATGAAAATCACAGAACTGGAGCTTAATTCACAACCTTAGACCCCGCCCAAAGTCAGGGAGCAACGTGAAGCTGCTGTCAAGGAAGGGATAGCTATTGTTGATGTTGTGGTTGTTAACTGCATAGCTTTATTTGAATGGACCATGGAAGTGGTGATGGCCCTGCAGGAACATCCCATCATGAAAATATTGAATACAAATATCCACGAGCTCCAGCAGCAGTACGATGAGGTTAAGGTGACGATGCACTCCATCGCTACAACGCAGTGCCTCACCACTTTCCAGGAGGCAAAGAAGATCCTAGCACTAATGAATGTAGTGCAGAAGAAAGTGGTAATGCTTAAGGCATGGTTGGGCCCTTAGTTGGACAAAGCCTACCATGTCTCAGCCAACATCTAGGAAAATGTGATGAACTTGCAACTCACACAACAGAAGATCAAGCGAGCCAGTGAAGGACCAACTACGAAGAAACTAGTCGAACAAGTAAAGTAGGCAGCCACGTAGAGCGTAGTTGAAGTAGCTGTTATACAAATGGAGCTAGGGGATATTTGTGGCAAGATCACCATGATAGTTGAATGAATTGAGGGCAATTCATTACCTTTGTGTTGGGAACCTGTTGGGATGGGGTCCCCTGGGTCAGGTTTGGGGCAAAAGCCCACATTTTGATGCAAAAATATGTAAAGTCTCTGCAAAGTGTTGGTGTGGAGTTTGCAGTTAGTTAGGAGTAAAAATGGTTTTTACCCTCATTCATGTAAATTTGAGTTGGTTTTTGAGATCTACCCATGGTTTGCGGACCATGGGATTGTACAAATAGGTGTGTCTTAGAGAGTCTAAGGCAGATCTATGGTTTTTGTCTATGGGTACGAATGAAGAAGTCTAGTGCATAGAAGTAAGCCTTAGAGGAGAAAAAGGCTATGCAGGTGAGCACATAGAGGCCTAGGGTAGTGTCTGCAACTGATTGTGCAAGGAAGTATTGAGTCTGTAAACCTATACTGAAGATCAGTAAAGTAGACTATTGCAAAAATTCATGTGTTTTATCTCTTTACTTATATTATGTAGGATTGTAAAATGTGTTGTGATAAAATGATGTATTTATAAAATAATGATGTCTTGGTGCGCGAATTTACTTAATCCATCCTTTTATCTAAATGCAGTTAATGTTAAGTGATTACATGATGATCATAATGTTAGGATATTTCGACACATAGGAAATAGTTAAGTATAACTTGGTCTAGTGTAGAGTTAGGTAGAGTGTGTTTCTTTACTATGTACATTTGTAACTTACAATTCCATGGTCATGATATGTTCTAGACATGAAGTGATCTAACGGTTCATTCTCTCCTTGGTATTACCGATGCTTGATCCATGGCTTAACACCTGATTGGTCCATGATCTCTATTTAAAGGGCATGGAGGGTCATTTGTAGGGTCACCGTTCATGAGAGAAGCTTATTTAATTTTTTTTTCTTTTATTAATAAATTACCTGAAGTTTCCGCGTTGGCTCAAGCCATGGACTCTTTCCCTCTTTAAGGGTTTTAGCCATGTCAAGAATATTGGTGTATTGATCTGTGATCTATTTGTGAGAGGTGTCCTTTGATGTTCTATCTAAGGAACTTACCCTGTAAATTTCTACATGGTATCAGAGCTATTTGAGGGCCATATCCATTGGTGATCCAAATCTGAAGTTCATACAACTGCATCCGACTGTGGTTTCCTAGATCTACTATTTCTAACTACTTCCAGGCTGAGAGGACTACTCTATTGTGTTAGGAGCATCTTTTCCAGTGAGGAACCCCTTTCATTTCGCACGAAAAGGTTTCTGGTAGCCCTAGCTACGTCATTTTTAAGATCTAGAGGTATACAATGTTTATTTACAGTTTCTAGTTATTTTCTCTTTGTTTATTTTGGTTTATTTATCTCTCTGTTTTTTATTACCGGATCTATACCTTTCATTTCTACGTATGCTCTTTGCCCTGCGACTCTGTGCGATTTGGGCAAATCAAAAACAGAAAGGAAGGATTTTTCTCATGCGTATGCTATTTTCCATCATGCCTTAGTGTGATGTGATCTAGGCAAATCAGAAATAGAAAGGAAATTTTTTTCTCATGCATATGCTCTTTTCCGCCTCCCCTTAGTGTGATCTCAGAAAATCATAAACATTGAGGAAAATATTTAGTTTCTGGCTAAAGCTAACTTCAAGCCATAAGGTTTATTTTTTTTGTATGTCCATGTTGGGTTTTGTGGTTTTGCTTTTGTAGGTAAAAAATGAGTTTTTTCAAGTGATCACGCACCCCAAAGCTTTGGTGACTAAAAAAACCCCCCCCTTCCTCTTTTCCAAAAATTACTAACCTTTTAAACTAGATCACTTGGTCCAAAGTTACTTTATGAGAATAGAGGTCTTGAGTTCAAGTCTTTCTTTTTGTTAAGTTACTTTTTCAAAAAGCACATGTAACTTATGTTTTAAAGTTACTTTATGTAAAAGTGTTCTCACCCATTATAAAAAGTGATTCACTTATAAATCTAAAGTCTCTTTATCTTTTAATATAAGTTACAATTTAGTGGGTAGCTCATAAACTACCATTGTAAAAGTGACTTTCACTTATTTATAAAAGTGAGTCACATAAAATCTTTTTTTAAAGTGAGCTAATTAGATTATGTTTGGAAACAGGGGGGTTTTTTTAAATATAACATTATCATTCACTTCCATACATTAGCGCACTTCGTCGGCATCTTCAACAACTTTTTTTCAAAAAGCCATAACTTCTTCATCCGGAAGCTGTTTTCAGTGCCGTTTTTTTAATTAGCCTAATTTTTCGAGATATTTCCATTGGAATATTTTTTTTCAGCATCTACAACTTCATTTTATGTTAAAATTGAAATTCCATGCCAATTTATTCTTGACAGTACCAACTACTTCCAATGGTGGTCTTACATTGTGGATTTACTTAGAAGTAAAGGAACTACAGTATAACCTCAACCCAAGAAACTAAACCTAAAGATGAAGATAAGGCAACCAAATAGGAAAATAGGAATAATGAAGAAT
Source organism: Pinus taeda (assembly GCA_000404065.3). Taxonomy (NCBI): domain Eukaryota; kingdom Viridiplantae; phylum Streptophyta; class Pinopsida; order Pinales; family Pinaceae; genus Pinus; species Pinus taeda. The sequence goes on along the minus strand of APFE030493701.1, from coordinate 26,062 downwards.
GTGGGTTAATAGGGATGTCTGTTTCTCCATACCTTAGATTCCATATTGTAGAACTTGATACCCCTAATGAAGCAATGAAATAGCTTACTAAAGTTTTTGGAATGAAAAATGAGATTAGAGCCCATCAAGTTGAAAATGAGTTACTTACATTGGACCCCAATAAATTTTCTTCCATTGAACATTTTTTGTCCAAGTTCAAGACCCGTAGACGTCTCCTGGAAGGTGTTAAGGTTAAGAAAGAAGATGGTAGCCTTATGTATTCCATTCTTACTAAGTTTGGACCAGCCTACTTTGTGTTTGTTTCCACCTTCCATTCTACTAGAGAAGGATTTATTTCTCAAGAACAAGACCACAAATCCCCCTCTTTTGATGCCTTTTGTGATTATTTAATAAGAGAACAAGAAAAACTCTTACATCTTGGTCTTCTTAATCTTGGAAACTCTTCTAATAAATCCTTAGCCGCTCTGCAACAACCAAATTCAAACAATCCTAAGAAGAAGTATGCTAAAAAGAATGGTCCTAAAACAAACAAGGGTCCTAAGCAATTTCACTCTCAAAATGAAAAATCATTTCAAGAAATGATAAGGAAAACAAAAACAAAGGGAAGAAGACTGATGGACATTGCAAATTTTGTAATCGAGATGGACACTTAGAATCCAAATGCTTTAAGAAGATGGAAGCCTTGGAAGCAGCAATGAAGAAGCATAAAATCCATTTGAAGCATTCTTCAACTTCAACTTCATCTTAGAAAATAACACTTTTTGCATGTGGTTATCAAGCGTCTCGGTCTGGTTATGCACTAAATGTATCTTCTTTTTCTCATTCTCATGAGTGGCTCATTGATTCTGGAGCTTCTTATCACATGGCCAAAAACAAAGCCATGTATTCTTCTTTAAATGATTATAACACCAAAAATATATTTGTTGGTGATGATATATCTCTTAGTGTTGTAGGGACTAGAAATATTCATCTAGAAAATGGTCAATTTAATGATGCATTACATGTTCCAACCTTATCCTGCAACCTTCTATCTTTATATTAGATAAATCATTCAGATGAAGGTAAAATCATTGAATTCTAACCTCATGATGTTGTAATTAAGGACCTAAGAGATCCTAGGTAGAGTTTAGCTATTGGAATTGTTGATTATTCTACCATGTTGTATAAGTTTAACAACTTTGGGTCATCAAATCTTCCATCGGTATTTGTTTCTCATAATGATGAAGTGACCAAACTTTGGCATGAGTGATTTTGTCACTTAAACTATCACTCCCTTCAACATCTATGTAAAGAAAATATGGTTACAGGTCATCCTATGGTATCTTTCAAAGATGGTGTTTGTTACGGATGTCTACTCGGAAAACATCATTAGGATAGTTTTGAAAAATGTACAATTTGGCACGCCTCAACCCCTTTACAGCTCGTGCATAGTGATTTATGTGGTCCACTTCCAGTTGTTTCATTCTCTGGATTCAAGTATTTGTTAACTTTCATTGATGATTTCTCTAGACGCACTTGGTTATACTTCTTAAAAATCAAGAGTGAAGTATTTAGCATTTTCTTGCCCTTTAAGGCCTTTGTTGAGAAATAATCTGGACATCAAATTATTAAGCTAAGATCTAATAATGGCTTCCCTTGATCTGTGAAATCAAAAAGCGCCAACCCATCCCCAAGTAAGGCCTTCAGCAGGTATGTTATCCCTACCCTATTCTATTATCAGTGGTCAGTAACTTTTTATCATAGAATTATTATCATTAAAATTCTTTAATATATCAATTTCTATATAGCCATTAATTAATATATTAATTATCATAATAATTAATTATAAATATTAACTATTTATAATTGTTAATATGATTTGGTTAAATATATTAATTTAATTTATATATAGAAATTGATATATTATCCTAGTATTTCTATATGAAATAAAAAAAATTATCCCTTTATATTCTAGTATTAACTATTTATCATATTAATTAACATTTTAATGTTATAATATTTTCTATATAACTATTAATTAATATATTAATTATCATATTAATCAATTATAAATATTTATAATTGTTAATATGAATTAATTTAATATATTAAATTAATTTACATAGAAATTAAATTAATTAAATAAAAAAAATTTAGTTCAATCTTTTAAACTAAATCTATTGATATTATCTCCTCAAAAATTTTAATTAAAATAAAATATTATAAAAAATAATATAAAAAGTAAAAGTAAAATAAAATAAAATTAAAATATTTAAGATTCTAGCCGACAGTGTGTTCCTAAAAATTTTCCCTCATAAGTATTTATTCTGTCTTGATTGCTCTTCTTTTATCATCATTCTTAACCCTGATGATGGATCCCATTTGAGATTTGAAATGTTGGTATAAAAATGTTCATACTGTGGATTCTCCGGTCAATAATTCAAAAGATAATATCATCTACATACACAACAACTATTAGCAATTTGTCATTTTCAATTTTTATATAAAGATTGCTATCTGCTGATCCTTTTGAAAATCCTTGTTGATGAAGATATTTTTCCAAATGATAGTACCAAGCCCTTGGAGCTTGTTTAAGACCATAGAGAGCCTTTTTTAGTCTGCATACAAGATTTGGATCATTTCCAAGGATGAACCCATCTGGTTTCTCAATGTACACTTCTTCTTCTAAGTCTCCATTCAGAAAGGCTGATTTCATGTCCATTTGAAATACTTTGAAC
>APFE030493701.1:0-19664 GCA_000404065.3 Pinus taeda | reverse complement strand
TTCATTATGTTCCTTTCAATGTTACAATATATATTTATACATGCCGAAGCATCCAATACCATGGACCGAAAACCATCATGTCCAAAACCATGGACCGAAAAACCATCGCATCCAAAAAACATGTACGAAAATCATGCGCAAAACCATAGGTGGGTCCGCCCAACCTAACATAGGGTCCAAAACCAAAATTTTCTGGGGCACTGCCCGGGACCCCATAAAGTGGGGTTACAGGTACCCCTCAAACCCCCTGTTAACTATGTGGAAAGAATATAACACAACCTAACAGATGAAGCATGGAGCTTAATTAAATAAGATGTAAGTCACTTTCCTATTTTTGGAAGTGAAGCATGGGCCCATATTCCATATGAGAAACATAAATCTCTAGAACCTAAGAGTGAAAAATATATTTTTGTTGGATATTCTGAAGATGTCAAAGGATATAGACTTATTCTACTTAAGTCCAAAATGTTATCATTAGAAGAGATGTAAAGTTTGCTAAAAATATATTGGCCTACGAGCCTAGTTCAGCGGATGTGCCACCTCTCTCTATCCCTTATACTGCTGAAAATATTTCTTTTCCAAATGATGACAGCAAGGATGACAATCCTCCCCTACCTTCTTAGGATTCTCCTTCAACTCCTCAGCTTTCAAAATGGGTTCGTGCTACTCGGGATGCAGAAGGTGCTCTTGCAGGTGATCCTATAGATCAACGACGTACACGTTCTTAGTTCGATAGAGCCTCCTCTTTACTGGCTCAAGCTTCAGCAAATTATGATCTTGACACCTTTGCAGAAGCTTCAGGCCATCCAGATTGGGACATAGCTATAAATGAAGAATATCGTTCATTATTGGCAAATGGTACATGGGATCTTGTTCCTCTTCCAAAGGAATGAAAAATTTTTAGATGCAAATGGGTTTACAGAACCAAGTTTGGACCGAATGGAAAAGTTGATAAGCATAATGCTTATCTTATTGCTAAGGGTTTTTCAAAATTTGAAGAAATTTAATATACTAAAACTTTCTCCCCTGTTGCCAAAATGAACTCTATCCGCCTTGTTCTTTCCCTTGCTACCTCTTTCAAATGGGAAGTTCATTAGATGGATGTTAAATCTGCCTTCTTGCATGGGGATGTGCATGAAGAAATCTATATGGAACAACCTCCTGGCTATATACAAATAGAATCCAACCTTGTATGTCAGCTTAAGAAATCCCTTTATGGTCTCAAGCAAGCCCCTCGAGCTTGGTATGCCAAAATGGATAGTGTTCTTTTAGATACTGGCTTTTCTAATTGTCATTCTGACAATAATATCTACACCAAGAAAGTGGTTAAGTCTCTTATCATTCTTGTTCTTTATGTTGATTATCTTATCCTTACTAGTAGTGATCCCAACCTTATAAACCATGTAAAGTCCAGCCTTAAAAGAAGTTTGAAATGAGAGACTTAGGACACTAGCATCATTTTCTTGGTCTTAAAGTCTTGCAAACCAAGGAAGGTATTTCCCTTTCCCAGTCCAAGTACACCTGTGATATTCTACACCACTTTAACATGGAAGACTGTAAGTGAGCTCCTTCTCCCTTTCATTCTGCAGTAAAAATTTCAGTCACTTGTCCTTCCCCTGAAGTTGATGCTAGCTTATACCGTCAACTTGTAGGAAAACTTTTGTATCTGACCCATACCTGTGCTAACCTTTCCTTTGTTGTCGACCTTATTTCTTGGCTTATGAAAAACCCACATGAAAGTCATTATAAAGTAGCTAAAAGAGTACTTAGTTATGTTTGAGGTACAATTTAGTTTGGGATTCATTACATTGTAGAAGGATCTCCTCTATTGATTGGTTTCACTGATTCCGATTGGGCTGGTGACCTTGATGATCGGAAGTCTACTGCAAGTTATGTCTTCACTCTTTGTTCTGGACCTATTACATGGGGTTTCAAGAAACAAAGTGCGATTTCTCTTTCTTCAGCAGAAGCAGAGTATCGTGGTGTCATAGAAGCTAGTAAGGAAGCCTTGTGGCTTCGTCAAATCTTGTCAAAGTTTGGTTTTCAGCAGCAGCATCCGACCACACTTTGGTGTGATAATCAAAGTGCCATTCAACTATGAAAAGATCCAGTCCAACATCAGTGCAGAAAACACATTGAAATACACTTGCACTTCATCGGAAAGCTCATTCATGACCATGTCCTTGAAGTGCAATATTGGTCAACCGATGATCAAGTTGCAGAGATCTTTACAAAGGCTCTCAGAAAGGCAAAGTTTACTAAACTTCAATTTATGGTTGGAGTTCAGGAAGTTGTCACTAAGGGGGGATAGGATCTAATGCCTCCTTCCTTTTCCTATTGTGCCATATTTGTACATCCTTCAATCCTATCACAATTTGTTCTTAAGGGGGGATGTTAGGATATTCCGAAACATAGGAAATAGTTAGGTATAACTTAGTCTAGTGTAGAGTTAGGTAACCTGTGTTTCCTTACTATCTACATTTGTAACTTACAATCTGATGGTCATGATATGTTCTATACATGAATTGATCCGACAATTCATTCTCTCCTCGATATTACAGACACTTAATCCATGTCTTACACTCGGTTGATCCATGATCTCTATTTAAAGAGCATGGAGGGTCATTTGTAGGGTCATCGTTCATGAGTGAAGCTTATGTAAATTTTCTTTCTTTTATTAATAAATTTCCTAAAGTGGCCACGTTGGCTCAGGCCATGGACTGTTTCCCTCTTTGAGGGTTTTAACCACATCAAGAATACTGGTGTATTGATCTGTGATCTGTTTGTGAGTGGTGTCCTTTGGTGTTCTATCTGAGGAACTTACCCTGTAAATTCCTATGCATAACACTTTTTGTTAAAGTTATCAAACACTTAGGTAGATCTAAGGGTAATCTATGGTGTGGGTAAGTAGCTAATTCACGTTTTCAGGGTCCAAAAAATCCAGTCATAGACCTTTGCGGAGGTCTAGAGGCAGATTGAGGGGAGCTTCAGTGCTAAGCCTTAAAGGCTTAGAGATGTACACGAAGGCATATCTAGGTCATAAAAAGACATCACACTAATCTTTGGATACAAAAAATTGGTTCCATCATCCCTCCATACTGCTTCAAGTGAGACTTCAGTCTGCACAACATGGATTGAGCTGAAAGGGCCAGTAGTGTAGGGATTTGTTTGGCGCAACTAACTCTGAGCCTAGGTTAGGACCCCCTAAGCCAATAGTGTCATTAATTGTACTAACTTGTTGAGGATTTTGAGCTATGGAGAATTTCCTTTTGATACCATGTTGTTCATAAAAATTTTAAAATTCATTTGATATAAACTCTCCTCCTTTATCAGATCTAAGGAATTTTATTTTCAATTCCAATTAATTTTCAACCATAGCCTTGAATATTTTAAACTTTTCATAGAGAGATAACTTAAAAATACAAGCTGAAAAGTAGTTTTTTATTTTTTCCCTCAAAAACTTGATAAGATAATCTAATCTTATTTTATTATTTCCACTATTAATCTATAATATTCCTTAGGATGCCCATTTTGGACCTCAAAATTTATCTAATGAAAACTAATTGCTTTGTGACCAAAGTTATGCCAAGTGAATCATTGACCATTAATGTAAGAATACCTAGGTGTATAATACCTTCTTGAGTAGTTGATCCGAATTGGATCCATAAAAGATTGATTAAAGAACCATGACTCTATCAGGTCGAGTCAAATCTCTAAAGAATTCAGAACCGTGATAAAAAACACCCCTGAACTAGTGGTAATGGTAGCCAATGTGGAACGACAAGGACCTTGGTCAAAGTGCATTGACTGAGGCCCATGGAGATTGTGTAGAGGTCAAAGTAGCCCCTGGGAGCACCGAATTCGGAAAAGGAGGTGAATTTTGATGCGTTAGTCGTGCATCGCTAGGCAAATAGGATCGAAATGGGGGAAGCCTGAGCACATGGACGCATGGTGAACTGGAGAACCGTGGGTGGAAAAGGAAAAAAATGCCAAATGTACAAAGGCGGGACCCGCAGTCTGGAAACCAGTAGTATTGATTAGGGCGCCCTCAAATAGTAAGTGATTTTGGATGGAAGCGAAGCGATCCCACTCAATGATCGACACGTGGCAAGTGGAGGTGAGAGAAAACCACCATTAATCACACATTATCGATTGAGCAAGTCAACCGCGTAGGACATGTGTATGGTGTCTGATCAGGAGGCCCCAGATCGGATGGCTGAGATCATGCCCGATGGAGGAAGTGGAATTGATGAAGGAATACACCGCATTTTAGAAGGATTTGGAATCTGTTTGACTCCCACGATGGAGGAAAGAAATCATCCACGATGTAACTGAAGAAAACAAACCAATGGACCAGGCTGGTGCTGTTTATAGGAGGACAAGTGGCCACTCCCTGAGCATTCATGCTGACGTCGAATAGGGAACTCCAAGCACAACTGCAGAAGGTGAATCGACAGAGGTGGAATAGGAACCGAATGCGCATGAGTTCAAATGGCTAAAAGCCATGAACATTGAAATAGAATAGAGAGATAAAGTTAGTCAGAGTAAACCCCGAGAGGAGGACTGAACACTACGAGACAGAAACTAGAGAAGAAGGCAATAAAGCAAAAGTAGAAAGAGACAAAGGGCTAAGCTGACCAGCGGCAGCGTCGAGCACCAGAGCTTGAGAGATTCAAGCCATCCCATAGAGGAATCTATCTGGATTGAACACCACATTTGTCTCTTTCCACTATAGACCAGAAGGTCACAGAGCTGGTAGAAAGAAGAAGAATCTGTGTACTCCAATGGCTTGGGGAATCCAAGAACCACCCTGGCAAGCAAACCTGCTTCAGGAGAACTCACATTGAGTCCCTGTATTGTAATTCTTTGCTTAAAGGCACAATAAAAGAAGGCCACCACTGAAAGTTGGACTGGAGACATAGCCCTAGAGAATAGGGTGAACTCCTTATTAAAAATTCTTGTGTCTTTTTGTTTGCTTATTATATTTCTCTGTTGTCTTTCCATTTTATTGCTTGTGTATTGGCAATTTGATCTATCGGTTGCTTCAATAACATAGAACACACACCAACACATGAGTCTATAATACCTTTAAACAATAAATCTTTAGTTGATGTCACTCATAGGGTGAATATCAGATCAAGTGGCATCAGAGCTTTAGGCTGTAAGGTTGGACAAGCTTGTGTTGGTTTAGCTGTTGAATGCTCACTAGATCAAAGCTCAAATTAGGAGAAGGAGAGTTGGTCGAAACTAATCCTGAAATTGGGAGAGTCTATCCTCGGAAGACAATGTTAGAGGAAGGTTCTATGGGGCCAGACCCTCAATTCATAGAGAGTTTCCTAGCTATAAAGTCTATGGTAGAAGAAATGTATAGGGACTTTTGGAAGCATAAGGATGAAGATTCATCAGGTTCTAAACAAGATAAAGAAGAAGATGAGTCTCATTCCCATGACCACTCAAAAGGAAAAGGGAAAGAGGAAAACTTTATCACACCTCCTAATAGCCCTGTGCATAATAAGAAAGCATCTTTGATTAAGCTAGATGTTAAATTTGATTTGTGTATATATGATGGAGAGCTAAATGCTGAAAATTTGTACAACTGGATTAGACAAATTGATGTCTATTGCAGAGTGTAGAACATCAACTCAGACAAGAGAAAAGTTTAGCTAGCAAGCCTATGCCTAGGAGGCACTGCCTTGGTTTGGTGGGAAGGTAGAACCCAAGCTGATATGCAAAACATGGTAAGACCATCTCTGTCTAGAGTGAATTTTCTTCTGCAATCAAGAAGCATTTCTATCCATTGGCCTACATGTAACAAGCCATGATGAGTTGGCAAACTCTTTGGCAGTTGAAAGGGTAAAGTGTGCAAGGGTATACTGAAGAGTTCAGAAAGAGAGCGTTGATGTTGGGCATCGCATTAGACTCACCAGATAATCTTTTGAAGTACATTGGTGGTCTACACAGCTACATGAGGCATACCATCCTCATGTTTAATCCCACTAGTATAGATGAGGTATTTGTACAAGCTACTCATCTAGAAGCTAGAGGAAAGAAAGGAAATCCAGAAGTTAGGGGACCATCCCAACCCACTGTAAGCAAGAGCAAGGAGAAAAGAAAGTAGAAGTGGAAAGTAAGGAAGGCTAACACCACACAGAAAGGCAAAGCTTCATGCACTCACTGTAAAAAGGAGGGGCATGATGATGAGCATTGTTGGATTCTGCATCCAGAGTTGAGACCTAAGAAGTCTGAGGGCAAGAAGAAGAAGACTATTGCAGCTATTCAGAAAGATTTGGGGTCAGACTCAAGAGATGAAACAATCATTGCAGCCACAAGTATAAAAGGTAAGAATTTTGAAGCATCTATTAGTAATTTTGCTCAAACTATTATTGATGAAGAACATGAGAGAAAAAGACATGAGATTTTTCATATTCGAGTTATTTCCAAACATCAAAATATTGATACTTTGTTTGATAGTGGCTCACAAGTAAATTTGATTTCTGAAGCAATTGTAAAGAAATTGGGATTAGAAACTACACCTCACAAGAAACCATACCCATTAGGATGGTTGAATGATAAAGCGAAACTACAAGTGACTAGACAGTGCAAGCTCAATTTTTCTTTTGGGTCAACATTTTTAGATGAGGTTGAGTTAGACATAATTCCTTTGGATATATGTGGAATTGTTTTAGGAAGTCCTTACTTGTATGATAGAAAGGCTGTCTTCTATAGATCTAAGAAAAAGTATATACTTGTTAAATATGGAATCGAATACTTTGTAAGAGCTCACAAGCTCAATAATAATTATACTCTCATAAATTCTAGGTAGATGAAAATAATGATAAATTCATGCAAACAGTTCTTACTAATGGTGGTAAAGGAAAAGAAACCTGATAAAACCAATGTATTTGAGGGTTGTAATGCTTAGCAACAAGTTGCTAGAGAAAACATTGTTTCAGAGTATGATGTCGTGTTTTAGGAACCTAAAGTTCTGCCACCCAAAAAGGAAATAGTACATGATATTATTTTGCAGCAAGATGTTCCATTGCCTAACATTGGGATTACAAGTTGTCTGCTTTAGAGAATGTTGCAATCAAGAAGCAGGTGTAGGAGTTGCTCGAGAAGGAATTCATCAGGCCTAGCACATCACCATGTGGGTCACCAATCGTTTTGGTGAGAAAGAAAGATGGCTCACGGAGAATGTGCATTGACTACCAAGCACTGAATAAGATAACAATTAAAAAATTGTTATCCCCTTCCTCGCATAGATGATATTTTAGATCAATTGAAGGAAGCAGTTTATTTCACCACACTGGATTTGCATAGTGGATACCATCAAGTTAGGGTTGCAGAGCAAGATGCATGGAAGAATGCTTTTAAAACAAAGCAGGGATTGTATGAGTGGTTGGTTATGCCTTTTGGTTTGACCAATGCTCCTGCTACTTTCATGAGATTAATGAATGATGTACTCAGGCCTTTTCTTGATGATTTTGTCATTGTGTATCTAGATGACATTCTAATTTTTAGTAAAATGTGGGAAGACCACTTAAAGCATGTTAAGAAGATATTAGATGTTTTGAAAAGAGAAAAACTTTATGTTAAACTCTCAAAATGTGAATTTGGAAAAACATCTCTAAATTATTTGGGTCATATAGTAGGGGATGATGAATTGAAAATAGATCCCTCTAAAGTGGTAGTCATTGTAAACTGGCCTAAACCAAAGTCTGCTACAGAAGTGAGAAGCTTCTTAGGAGAAACACAATATTGGAGGAATTTCATTTCTAATTTTTCTTCAATTGCAGCTGCCTTACATGCTTTGATAGGATTGAACAAGGTGTTTCAGTGGGGAGGAAAACATCAGAAAACCTTCGACACCTTGAAAGAAAAGATCACTACAACACCTATATTAGCACTGCCTGATCTACAAAGACCATTTGAAATCCAAATTGATGTCAGTGACTATGCCATGGGAGCAGTGTTGACACAGCATGGCAAACCCATATGTTATCATTCTGAGACTTTTAATCCTGCAGTAGTTAACTATCCTACATAGGATAAATAATTGTATGCATTAGTTCAGAGTGTGAAAAAGTGGAAACATTACTTAATGGGCAAAGAGACAGTAATACATACTGATCATCAACCACTTCAATATCTACACTCTCAAACTAAGTTGCTGCAATCAAGACATTACAGGTGGATGGATTTTCTACAACAATTTCATCTAGTCATCATATGCAAAAAGGGTATACACAACAAAGTTGCATACATGTTATCTAGACCCATTATAAATGCATCTACCATACTTAAGCATAACTATGTGCTACATGAAAGCTACATAGAACAATATGCTCAAGATATGGACTTTAAAGATGTATATGCAACTCTGAGTCAAGGCAAAAAGGTAGAAGAATTGGACTATCATGTGAAGGACCGACTCTTATATCATTGTGGGAAACTCTCCATAACACAAACTAAGAGAGTAAAGATAATTAGAGAGGCACACATTTCTTTGATATCAAGTCACTTTGGGGTAAGTAAAACAGTTGCACAGCTGCAAAGATTTTGTTATTGGTTGAAAATGAATGAGACAGTTTCTAGATATGTAAAAAGCTGTACTATGTGTGCTAAAAGCAAGCCCAGGAATAGAAAACTACGCTTGTACACTCCTTTACTAGTTCCTTCTCACCCTTGGGAAAGTGTTTCCATGGATTTTGTTGGAGGACTGCCTAAATCTAGGAAAGGTCATGATTATCTATATGTGGTTGTGGATAGGTTCAACAAAATGTGTATTTTGATACCTTGTAATAAATGGATTACAGTTGAACAAACTGCAAAATTATTCTTTGAACATGTATGGGTTCATTTTGGATTACCCACTTTTATTATATCTGATCGAGACACACGATTTGTGGGGACGTTTTGGTCAAGTCTGTGGGAACTAATGGACACCCAATTGAAGAAAAGCACAACTTTTCATCCACAAACCAATGGCAAAATAGAAGTAGTTAATACGACAGTGATCCAGTTACTAAGAGGATATTGCAACAAACATCCTAAGTGTAGAGCTATAACTAGGGTCTCCCACACCTCTAATTATCCTACATTAATAAATCAATCTGGGAACGTTTTGTTATTGCAAAGAGTAACTCAATCCGAGGCTATTCGTCCGAGTAATGCTTAGTAGTATAGCGTTCAGAAAATACAAGAGTAAACAGATGCTAAACTATAACTAAATTACTCCAAAAAGATAGAATCACACAAGGTAGCTTATCAGTCAAGGGTACGGAAGTGATAACCCATCCCTCTAGAAACTGATGAAAAGGAAATTAGTGCATGGACCATAGGTCTGGGAGCTAGGCAGTGTCTGCTAAGGCTCACTACAGCGTTAGACCTTCTCTCACACCAAAACAACAAATGCAAGTAAATGGAACGACAGCAAGTAAAATGGAACAACAAATAGGAAATGGAACAACAAATAGGAAATGGAACAACAGTAAATGGAACAGCAATCAAAAGAACTAAATCTCATGAGTCAGAACCAACTTACTCTATTGTACCAAACTCACACTCTGCTATGAAATAACACTCTTCTCTCTTAAAACAAACTGGGTGGAATATACTTTATGGAACAACACTCATTGATGAATTATGGAACGGCAGTAATCGACCATACATGCACACCTCGCATTAATATAGTAATCTGACAATTAAGGATAATACAACTATGTTTCCAAACAGAATAACATTACTTTCGGATTCTAATAATCGGGATTTCAAATGAATCAAATGACAGTAATATTCAATACAGACGCTTTGTAACAGAAATAACTGGTTGAGACTAAAAGCATGCGATCAACTCTGAAAAGATCCAATTATACAGTGCATAATCATTACACAGATTTTCTGAGAAAAACCATTAATGCATTGATCGTAACAGAGCATAGCATAGCATATGAAAGATATATCAGATTACCAAGTAATAAAGATAAGAAAACCACTCATAAATCACAGTATAATGATACAAAAGCAAGTGTCCTTCAGAGCCGAGCCTTAGCTGCCAATGGTACACCGCCTTAGGTTACTCTAGATGCAAAGATGAAATAAACACCAAGTATTTTATATTAACGCATCAACAAACGTACAGTAAACCAAGTCTCAGTGAGACTCGATGATCAAAGTTTTGTCTAAAACTGAAAATTACAAAAAACAGAAGTCCCTTTGCTCAACGATGTTGTTCCTTTATATAAAAGTAACGGCGGGGATATCTAGGTAACAAAGATAAGTAAAACAGTGATCCCTCAGGATCAAAGATCCTGAGGGATTCGCCAAGCTGTTAATCCTTTACTTTTCTTTCCCTTTTTCACCGAATTGGTATCCCTTCTTCCTTTCCTGGGTTATTCTGCTTTGATCTACTCAATCTCGTTTGCATCCGGTTCCCTTCTAGAGGGACAACAGTTATTCCTCCTCTGTTTTTCGCTTTTGGACGGCAACTCTTCGTTTCCACCTTTACCTGTATAGAAAAACGACAATTATCAATGATTAAGCTTCCCATGTTAATTCTTACACACTTTATTAAAATTCTTTATTTCTTTGAATTCATAATGCAGAAAAGGTTACAAATATTACTGAAAAGCCACTAAATTATTTGTCAAAAGCATACCTTTCAAGTGCTTCACACACCCCCCTGCTTACCCTGTTTCATGCCCTCATGAAAACATTGTAGTTGACATGCAAGGCAGTAAGAGAATAGGCCAGAGAGGGAACCTCGTGAGGAGGCCTACAACCGTGATGAGCAACTAGATTATCAAAGAACTGATTTATTTTATCTACAGGCATTTAATACAAGGCCTGATATCTCGGTGCAGGGTGCCAAATAATTGGACTACGAAATCGATACCCTAACCAGGATGGCCCTGCTTGCAGAATACGTTCCCCATAAAGGTTCAATCGGCTGGTAGCCAGCTCAAAATTCTCGTATTTGAATTGTTCCCTGAGCTGGATGTTTGGGCTAGAGGTCTGGTATCGGAATTTTGCAGCATCGATGGCGAGGTCTTTAATAGTCAGAAAATATTCCAGACTATGTTGGATCAGGTCTTCGTGCATGGGTCCTAATATCTCGGTGACACCTGGGGTCCTCATAAGGCTCCTATGCTCTCTCCATAGCATCATTGGGTCTCTAGGCTCGGCTTGCACCCATAAGTCTAGGCTATTTTCCTGTCTCTGAAAGGTGTTATAAGCTCTAAGCCATTTCAGCTGATTAACCCCAAATGAAATGAAGGCTTGCAATTGTATGTCGCCAACAAAAGGGTCAGGATTTAAGTCAGTTTCCTAGTCTAGCACGAGGTTGTGCAAATAAAATTCACACAATAATCTTTGAACCTTAATTCCATAATGCTTGCAACAATCTATAAAATCATTAACAATATTGATTTGGATAGGGGCACCTGCCCTAACAGCTTTTATTTTTAATCGCAAATATCGTTCAAGCAAAAATAAAGCATAGTTTTTAGCAGGGGCCCTACAGGTCAAAGCGTCATTATACAAAGAACACACAGACTTCATCTACTTAATAACAATATCTAATCGACGAGTTACCTTGGCAACCCTTTCTTGCTCCTTTTGCCATCTTTCAAAGGCCTGGCTCTCGGACTGACTAATATTCCGAAGTTGTTGTTGTAACTCTTCGTATTTCTCCCGGGGGACTATTTGTTCTCTCAGCTGTTCAGCTTCTTGCTAAGCTTGCTTCATCATCTTGTGCAAGGTTCTTGTTTTTGGATCCTTTTTCCATAGAGCTGTAGAGGCCGGGAATTTTACCTGAACCATTTTGTTATGCTGTTTGGAGTTCAGAACCCGAATTACCCCTGAGGCTGGTGCCTCTGTTTGGGTCTTCTTAATCTCTTTTTCTTTCTTAACACGAATGAAAGGTTGATGTGGTTCCCCTGTTATTGGAGCATCTTGTTGTTCCTCTACCTCAATTGGAATGTCATTCCATTCTTCAGGTTCAATTGGCACAGCAGTCTGTTCTTCAATGTCATTTGGAACAGCAGTCTGTTCTTCAATGTCATTTGGAACAACAGTCTGTTCTTCAATGTCATTTGGAACAGCAGTCTGTTCGTCACTATCATTTGGAATAGCAGTAGGTCTTCCAATGGGGTTTTGACCAACAGAGCGGCTATAAGTCTGTCGTCTTCTTTTCCTACGAAATTTTGCTGCAGTGGCCCTTTTTCTTTTCCTTGTGGTCCTTCGTATCCTCAAGTTGGCTTTCAGAATCTAAATTTGCTGTCAGAGCTTGGCTATAGTGTTCAGCAACCTCTGTTGTTTCCTCCTTAATTTCTTAATCTCTATTGTCTCAGCAGAGGGTTTATGACTAGTCCTTAAATCTGCTCCTACTCCGTCTAGAATTTCTTCTGGTGTCTTGGGAATAGATTGTTCCCGATTGGTATCTCTTATTTCCTCATCATGAACGGGCAGGTTCTCTTCTTCTTCCTTTTCTGCATGTGATTTCTCAAGTGAGTCTTCCTCCGGAGGTCCGTCAGAGAGGCCTGCTCGGCTGGAGGGTTGGCCATACTCCCCCATATTGGCCAGGACTGCTGCCAATTCCTCTTCACCCACAGGGTCCCGCAGCGGGCTGCCCCCCGGCTGTACTACTTCCTCTTCTTGATTGGCCTGCTCAGTGGCTGCCTTGGAATGTTCAACTTCTGTTTCTGTTCCAGAGTGATCATCCCCTTACTCGACTCCTTCTCCAGGCTACTCAGCCTCGGCCCCAGATTGCTCATCATTTTCTTCGGAAGGTCCTCCTTCTGGCTCTGGAGGTTCGTCCGTAATCTCAATTGGCTGGCTAGTGGTCTCCTGGATCTTTTCTAGCCTCCCTCGTATCCAGACCAGCCGGGCTGATTTCCTTGGTCTCTCAAGTTGTTCGGGTGTACCAGCAACATGTTTTTCTGCTACCAATTCTCTGGGTTCCTCTGGTCGTTCCGGTGTATTAGAGGAATTTTTTCATTTTGGAGCAACATGTTTTTCTGCTGCCAATTCTCTGCGTTTTTCTAATCATTCCTGTGTGCTAGAGGAATGTTTAGGTTTTGGGAATGGTGTAGCCAATCCTCCCTTGATCATTGTGATGAGCTCCTCCCAGCTACTCTGTTGTTGAGTGAGACTATGGCTCACTATCAATCGAATAAATCGATGGTGGCTAACAACTGCTTCTATGTGTTGTGCCTTTTTCAGGCTTCGGGCCGCATCATGTAATAATGAATTTAAGAGTGCGAGCAGATTTACAGAACATTTTCCTTTCAAAAAAACTAAGAGTTTCAGATGACGTGGTCTTACCACATCTTTCCTCCCTTCGCAAGTGATGTAGCTTTGCACTATCTTTGCTAATTCGGTCCAGGGTTCCCCTAACGTTGCCGACAGAACTCCCTTCCCCTTGACTGTCAAGCTTTGGCCTTCATCCTGGAAAATCTCCATAACCTTCTATATTCTTTCTTTCTTCAGCGTCCATACAGGTCCGGTAGCTGGTAGTCCCGAGACTTCTGCAATTATATCATCAGTGACCGCTATCCGTCTTTCTCTTACTATGGAGTAGTTCTCCTATAAATTTTGCAAGAATTCCAACGCCACTGTTTCATTCGATTCTCGTAGGCGACTGAAATAATTCAGCCACCCTGCCTTTTCCAGGATCTCGCGGGCAACATCAGAGATTGTCAACTCCTGAGGTTCGCTTCGGACTGTCTTTCCCCCCATGGTTCCACTCCGAATTCTTAATGGAACAGCAACTGCCTGTGCTGTTTGAGACGCAGAGAGGGTGATCGTCGCAAAGTTTTGGAAAAGAACACAGAGCATGCAACAAAAAAGGATCGTGGACGGCAATTTCCGTAAAATAGAATTATCATACCGTTAAACCATGCCATACCTTCATACATTATCTTCCCCGAATGGTGTGCTAACACGTAATTCGTGGAGTAATGAAGTTACCTTCCCCCCCGCGATCTGATAGGTTGTCCCTAGCCGTCAAATAGAGGAGCAGCAGCCATTCAGAAATCAAGTCGTAAAGAAGCAGCATATGAAATTATGCCATGTTTTAGATAGACAATGAAATACCAAAATCGAGGCAAAAAGGTATATCGCGTTTTACATAAGAGCTTGCGTGATATGATGGGAGGCCGGGGGATGGGGTGTCTGTCAAGCGTACGAAATCTCCAACAGTCATTGTTAGTTCCGTTGCCATGATTGGTGGTAATGAGTATTCATGCGATGTATACATCGAGACATAAAATATGATCTATTCATAGGATATAAGAGACGAAGAAATATTGATATCATACATGTTGGTGTAACCATTACGACTTCAATACCATTAACAGAGCTCTGCTGCCAACATGTGTTCATAACCTTGGCAGAGTTGTTTATTTCACCCCTGGAACCATGATCCTTTGTATGTATTTTGAAGAGCATTTTGTCAAAATGTAGGCCATTATGCTGGCTTGATAACCAAGTAGCCATAATGCCATTCACAAGGTAGGTGCGAAACGTGGGCAGGCCGGCTCGTGATGAGACCCCCTGTTCCAAGGTTTGTTTATTTAGTATACCTTTGGACCATATCCTTGGTGTGGTGTCCGTAATGGGAATGCCACTTTGATTCCATCCTTATGATCATGGTAGACTGGCTCTTGATGAGACCCCCTATCCTGCATTTGACAATTGATAATTCATATTTACTTTTTCTTTTTGCAGAGCACTTTTTCTTATTTATTTACACATAAGGGTGGTTCAACACTCCTTAAGAGTGGGGAATGGTGGAAGAAGTCTTATCATCCCAACAGGAAGATATAAATCCTCTCCTCTTACCCCTAGGTAATAATAATAAAAAAAAGAATTTTAGGGAAATCGTCATGATAAAGAGCACCAACCAGAGCGACGGTAATAAGACAATGACAACGAAGATAAAAAGTAAGTGTGTCCCTCCTCTTGTCCTCTTATCAATAATAGGCCTTATAAAGATAACGATTTATGATCTGCTGACTTCGGTATGTCATGATTTATATTCATTGCATAAGTCCATAGCTGTATCTTCAGGACTGGGGAGAACATGGGCGCAAAGCATCCTCAATATCATCGAAAGAGCAAAACATGCCGATGGTATTCCTCAGAGAAGAATCCATGCAAACAAATACTTGAGATGTCGTTTCTTTGAAAGGAACAGCAAAAAATCACAAATGTTGTTCCTTTTGAAAAGGAATGGGAGAGACACACAAGTGCTGTTCCTTTTGAAAAGGAACAACAAAAACACATAAGCGTTGTTCCTTTTGAAAAGGAACAGCAGAAACACACAAGTGCTGTTCCTTTTGAAAAGGAATAGCAGAAACACACAAGTGCTGTTCCTTTTGAAAAGGAATAGCAGAAACACACAAACGCTGTTCCTTTTGAAAAGGAACCACAGAAACACACAAGTGTTGTTCCTTTTGAAAAGGAACAACAGAAAAACACAAATGTTGTTCCTTTTGAAAAGGAACAACAAAAACACACAAATGTTGTTCCTTTTGAAAAGGAACAAAAGAAACACACAAATGTTGTTCCTTTTGAAAAGGAACAGCAGAAACACACAAATGTTGTTCCTTTTGAAAAGGAACAGCAGAAACACACAAATGTTGTTCCTTTTGAAAAAGGAACAACAAGAACACGCAGAATGCAAAAATCAAAAGAAAGATCAATGAAAATGTTAATAAAACATATATACAAGAACTTATGTACAAGTTATAGAAAAATGAATTCCTTATTGAATTATAGGTGAGGAAGATTTTGCTTCCTCTCCTAAAATTTCCATATCAGTGTCTTGACGTAGCTGCTGACAGAAGGATTCCTGAGTGAGTGGCTTTCGATAGAGACGAACTCGATGGCCATTTACCTTGAATGCATATCCAGAATCGTCAATTGTGATCAGAGTTAGGGTCCCATTATCATGTACTTTCTGGATTTCGTATGGTCCCAACCATCGAGTCTGAAGTTTCCCTGGGAAGTCCTGAAACCGAGAGTCATATAACAGAGCCTAGTCTCCTTTGTGAAAGACTTTGTTCTTGATGAGTGCATCATGCCATTTACCTCGCTGTTGTTGAATAAGTGTTGTATTTTGTAATGCAGAGAGCCTGATTTCGTCCAATTCATTAATCTGCTGTAATCGATTGATTTGTGCCTCACTTAGATCTAGGCCAACTTCCTGTGCAGTTCGTAGCATTTGGATTTCGAATTCTATGGGGAAAATAGGTTGTTTTCCAAACACTAATTGATAAGGTGAATAACCTGTGGTACTTCTCCATGTGGTCCTATAAGCGCACAGTGCTTCAGGTAATCAGGCGGCCCAATCACGCCTATGTGATGCAATGGTTTTTGTTAAAATTGATTCTATTACCTTGTTGCTACTTTCTACTTGCCCATTCGCCTGTGGGTGATATGGGGTAGTAATTTTATGCTGGATGTGATAATTCTTAAGTGTTGTAGCTAATTTATTTCTAGCAAATTGTGGTCCTCCATCTGTAATTATTTCTCTCGGAAGTCCATAACGTACAAACAAATGGAACAAGAACTGTATTACAGAATCTTTTGTAGCTCTAGGTAATGATTCGGCCTCGACCCATTTGGTAACATAGTCTGTCGCCACCAAGATGTATGTTCTCTGATTTGATGATGGATTGATGGGTCCAACAAAATCAAGAGCCCATCGTTCAAATGGCTCAATGACTAATTGTGGCCTCAGAGGCATTTCGTCGGCTTGACCAGGTCGTCCTGCTCGCTGGCAACTGTCACAGGCTTGGGCAAATTTTTTCGCATCTTTGAAAATTGTAGGCCAATAGTATCCTGTATGCAATACTTTATGTGTTGTTCTCTTTTCAGAAAAGTGTCTCCCGCATGGTCCGTCATGACAGGCTTTTAAAATGTCGACAATTTCATCTTCTCGAATAAATATCCTAATTTGCATGTCTACCCCTGTGTGGAACAAATAGCCCCCAATCCACGAAAATTGAGTACTCTTCTGAACAATTTTCTTACGTTCATGAGGGTTTAAGTGTTTTGGTAGCTTACCTACTGCAAGGTAATTGGCAACATCAGGATACCAGGGTGTTCGAACAGCAACAGCAAACAGGTGCTCATCAGGAAATTGATCTTCCACTACTGCTGTTTCAATTGATTTTGGTATTCGTGAGAGAAAATCGGCTACAGGGTTCTCCTTGCCAGGTCGATCCTTGATTGTGATATCGAACTCCTACAATAAGATCAACCATCTAGTTATTCTAGCATTTGTAACAGGCTTATTTGCCAAATATTTGATAGCAGAATGATCTGTATATAACATAACGGGATAGCCTGTGATATAATGTCTAAACTTATTAACGGCATGTATTATAGCCAGGAATTCTTTTTCAGTGACAGTATAATTTAATTCAACAGAGGATAAATTTTTGCTGATATAGTGGATAGCATATGGTTTTTTATCCTCTTCCTGCCCCAGGACTACACCGATTGCTGTATCCGAGGCATCAGATGAGATTTGGAATGGTAAATTCCAGTTTGGTCCTCGAAGGACTGGAGCTGTTGATACAAGCTTCTTTAATTCCTTGAAATCACGGTCACATTTTTCTGTCCACAAGAAATCAACATTACCAGTTAGGGCATATAGAGGTGCAGCAATGTGTGAATAATGTTCTATAAATCGTCTATAATACCCAGAAAATCCAAGAAAGCTATGTACCTCTGTTTGAGTAGTGGGGGTGGGGATAAGCAAAAGTATTTGAATTTTGGCTCGGTTTACCTGAATGCCAGCTACTGAAACATAGTGTCCTAGAATGAGCCCTTCTGTCATCATCATATAACATTTTTCGTGGCTTAAGCAAAGCCTGGTAGCAATGCAACGTTGTAGGACCTTTTCTAGAGTATCTAAAGCTAGATCAAAATCATCTCCATATGGTGTAAATTCATCCATGTACACCTCAAGTCCATCATTTATTAAATCTGCAAAGATGCTAAGGACAACCCTTTGGAATGTAGCAGGAGCATTACATAGGCCAAAGGGTAGAACTCGATAGGCAAACGTTCCCCAAGGACAAGTAAAAGTAGTTTTATCTTGGTCTTCAGGGGCAATCTGAATCTGATTGTATCCACTGAAGCCATCTAGGAAAGAAAAGAATTTCTTTCCTGCTAAAGTTTCTAATACTTGGTCTATGAATGGGAGAGGGAAGTGATTTTTCTGTGTGGCTTTATTTAACTCCCTGTAATCCACACAAATCCTCCATTTCCCATTCTTCTTGGGTACCACCACAAGCGGAGAGGCCCATTTACTATCGGAAATAGGATAGATGAAATTAACATCTAAAAGTTTCTGAAGTTCAGCTTTTACAACATCTTTTAGATGAGGGTTGAGTCTTCTTTGCGGTTGACGAACAGGTCTTGCATCTTTTTCTATATAAATGTGGTGGGTGCACAATTGGGGATCAATCCCTTTCATAACAGGGTAATCCCACGCAAATGCTTCTTGATACTTTCGTAATAGATGGATGAGCTTTGTTTCTTGGTCCGATGTAAGGTTGGCATTGATATTTAGAGTCTTTCCCGGTTCAATTTCCACTACTTTACTGTTGGCAACAGCAGTCACAGGTATTGTTTGGTTATGCGCATCTTTCAAAGGATATTCTTCTAGTTCACTATCGAATGCTGCTTCTATCATGAAACACTGTGTGTGAGATCTAGATTCAGTTTGACTAATGAAATTATTGATGGCATCGTCTTCTGTTTGGTCTTTAAATCTAGAGCCTTCTGTACAGTCAATGGGGATCTGATATTGTCAGTAAGGTATGACACAGGGTGCTGGTTAGTTTTTATCATTGTAAGACTTGGCTGTGCTGGAGGGTATAGAACTAGATTTTTAATATCTGGTCCTCTAGTTATAGTCATGTTTCCCTGCCGGCAACCAATGTAAGCGTCGGCAGTAGCAAGCCAAGGTCTACCTAAAATTAGCGGATGTCCATCCAGTCGGGTTTTTGGATTAATTATCAGGAAATCGGTTGGGTATTCCCAAGAATCTACAGAAACCATGACATCGTATAGAGTACCTTCCGGTCGAACTACAGATCGGTCGGCCAATTCTAACAAAGTAGAAGTAGGTTCTACCGATGTAATGCCGAGCTTTTGGCAAGTAGAGGTTGTCAAAATATCAATTGCAGCTCCTAGATCAACTAAAGCATTAGTCAGGGTCTGACCATAGATTTGAACAGTTACGATTGGATTTCCGGGATCTTCATATTTAATGGGTGTCTCCTTTCCTGATAACAGGTCAGATAAAGTACCGACTACTTGGACTCTTGGGTTAGTGGTTGCATTCCTCCTTGATTTTTTTATGCACAATCCTTTTATAGTTTTTGCGTATATAGGGATGTCTTGAATGGCTTGGAGGATGGAATTCTTATGTACAGATTTTGTAACTCTTCCAGAATGTCAAAGTCTGGATATTGTATAGGTCGTGGTATGACTAATCGTTCCGGGAAGGGAGGAGAGGATGTACTTGCTTGATGATGGGTTTGCTCCTTATTTACACCCTCTTGTTGTAACGGTTGTGCTATTGGTAACTGATCTTCAATGTGAACTGTTTTATCTCCCTCTGTTTCTATTATACGTCCAGATCT
>APFE030493694.1:9936-19968 GCA_000404065.3 Pinus taeda | reverse complement strand
CCTTCTCTCAATCAATTATATAAAGTTTGGATAAGGTATCCCTTTCTAACAATAATACATCCCCCTTTAGAGAATACCCCAGTTAAAATCTAAATCTTGGTGGTAGGAGGTGTATGAAAAGACATTATTCTTTTGCTTGGATATCTAAACAACCTTTCATGCCATATATTGTACAAATATGGCTTCCTCCATAGCTAACAAAATTACCCAAACTTTGGTGTGAGGGGGGGGGGAATTGGAGAAGATCCTTGACATCACTTGGATACTTTAACCATGGCTTGCTCCAAGTTCATCAATAATAATGACATCTCAACTAAAGCTTTTCTATAGTATATAATAACTAATTCCCTTGTTGGTTCCATCACCTTTATGAGGCATTGATACAAAACCTATACCTATTAGTAGAATAGTTCAACCAACATGTTGACATGGCTAGATCGAATAACTATGGTATGTTTACTCTCGTTGGCCTATATCTCCTTCAACTTTCATACATTGATGGCATAAGGATCTAAATCATTTCACTTTAGAGATACTTAAGGAAATCATTTCTAGAATTTTTAAATGGACCCTCGACCAGGTAAATAGAGTCAAATTGTTTCTTGAAGACCCCAAATCAACGAAATATATAGTAAAACATCTAAAATGCATCAAGAGCACCTACATTAAGGTTGTTGTGGGAGAAATAAAATCCAAATAAACTAAAAACCAAAACTCCAATAGAAATCCAACATGTGATGGAGTGATAAAACTTACCAACAACCAAAATTCACTCTCTAACCATATTCCACATTAAAGAGGAGAAACTCAACCTTTACACCTCAACCACTAGTATGTGGAGAAAATATGGAAATTGGGACACAAACAATACCGAATATTGGTGAATATTCAAGTATATTAATTCAGAGAATCACTAGACCAATCACGCTGCCAAACCCAAAACAATGGTTGTAGAAAAATTTAATGTTATACTTGAGATACACAAGGTACCCAAGCCATGGTTTTTCTTCCAAATATTTTATGAAAAATAGTTTTCCTCTGAGTAAGAAGAGGCTTAAGCTCCTTCCCTTGAGGAAAAGGAGACTTTTCATGTCGATCCCTCTCTTATCTAACCTCTTAATATCTCAGAAAGAATCCAGGTGATGTAGAAGTTCCTAAGAAAACCAATATCCACTACTTATTACATCAAATTTATGATTGTTTCATATCCTAAGAAGGAATTCCCTTCATAGGATTCCTCCCTAACCTCATTGACCTTGACACCAATCTTCTAGTTGATCAGGTAAGTATCTCTCCAAACAAACCTGTGCATGATTGCCCTTTTATCTTGATTGATGTTGAATGCACCTTTCCCTCTCATTGGACTAAAGCAACTTTTCATTAAAGAAATTTTGAGGTCTAAAATGGCCTCCTAAGGAAAATTATAAAATAATAATGGAAATATTAAAATAAGATTAGATCACCTCAAGCATTGGAAGGAAAAAAAGAAAAACTAGTTTTTCAACTTATTTCCCTGTGATTTTACTCAAATTTCGAGCAGGAGCACTCATTGGATGGGGAATTTAATTTTGCATCCAAGGAGTACCCGTGTTGAATACTTTAGATGGACCCTACACCAATAAAAATGTGAAACACATGAAAAACATGACTGCAAATTAAATTTCGCATCTAATGAGTGCTCCTGCTCGAAATTTGAGTAAAAGAGTAGGGAGATAAGTTGAAAAATTGAGTTGAAAAAGTAGTTATTTATTTATTTATTTAAATCTTTTTAGCTTTTTACTCCAAAAATGGTGAATCATCCCCAATGGTTGATAGCATCATATTGAATCCTATTAGTTCTTATAAAGTTATTTTTTATTGTACATTTTCTTAGACCCATTGTTTACCTCAAAATTTCTCTAATGAAAAGTCGACAAAAAACATTTGATCCTCCGATCCTCTCTCATTCTATAATGGTTCACACCATGGCTTCCTCAACTCCCTCCTCCCTTTTTCTAAGTCCTCTCTTCTCACTCCTCCCAAAGGTAATTTATAGATATCCTTAAGGAAAGCCCTAATCAAAATGACCTCATAATTGAATCCCTCTTTAAGTTCTCCCCTAAGATTTCCTGGAAACATGCCCAATTCCTTTCCTTTAACCTTCCCAACATACCCTTTTTTAGTAAATGAAAGGTTAATGTAATGAATTTTTTCTTTATTGAGATTTTCTACAATGACTTCATGGTCAAATGAGTGATTGTAACATCATAACAACTCATGTATGGCATGCCCTTAGCACTATGCACTTTTCAAGCACTCCTTGGACCATTTAAAGTTTTAAAAATATAAGACAAGACCTCTCAAAGTCATTGAAATTCCCTAATCCCTTGGCACCGAGATAATGAATATACATTTATCATTTCTCCCATGAGACTTGAAGTAGAACGCTCTCCATGGCCACCCTTCCAATTTTCATTTCTCTCATGAGACTTGAAGTATAACATCCTCCATGCCCACCCTTGTTTGTATGTAATGTTGATGATTCGATATACCTTTTAGGAATAGCTCTTGTTTTTCATGAGGGGATGACTTTTGTTTTTATTATCTCGTTCCCTTTTCTCACCTTCCAAATAACACTTCCAAGGCCTATCCCTTATCTCTTTAGTATAGTATCATATCTTCTTCAAAGTTTGCTTCCTCTCCTTATTACTCAAAAGTTTGTGTGACTAGGTAAGACTTATCAAAACTTATTTTTATTTTTATTTTAATACATGATTATCCCAAATGGAACTCCACATGGGCTTCCCACTTTGTCATGTCTCTGTTGTTCTCAACTAGCTTAGAGGAGCTCTAACTCTCCCTCTCCTATCCCTCATTCCCTTATCATCCAAACAATTGATGTAGGTCTCTCCTTTATCATTCATATTTCAGTAGTGCTCTAACAAAATTTTTCTTATTTGTAAGTATTTTCAATAAGGATATAACAAGTCAAATTAAAAGTAGACTTGAATAAGCCCTTTATAGGGCCAACTCGGCCCTCTATTATCTAATATTAATGGTTATATTAAGGGTTGATGGAATTGTACTTCTCCTCTGCTTCATTTGTTACTCTCCTTGATAACTCAAGCATACTCAAGGCAGTCTCTTTTCCTTCCATCTCTTCAAGCTCTTGGTCGTTTTTCTAATTTGTTCATTTGGATGGTCCCTTCATGGATCATTATCTTGAGTAGGGCCATATTAAGAAGATGGAATATTGTGCAACAACCATGTTTCTCCTGCAAGACATGTGTGTTAAGTGGTCAATTGTAGCTACATGGTCACTTTCGTGATCATACTAATAACACCTATTACTCTCTCTACTATTTTGTCCTCACTAATCTAGCCTAGAATAGTCACCTCTTTCCTCTTCACTCAAAGGTCACCCTAGTTTTTTCACCTCCCTTAACTTGCCCTTTATACATCTAACCTATCATATTCAACTCCTTCATCCTTGATTACTAATATGCGCCTATCTAGAATAGGGAGCACATTATGTGTTTCAACCCCATACTAGATTCATGTGTAACTTGCCCAATGAAAAAATAATACCTCTCAATTACTACTTTAATGTGATGAACATTTCCTTGTAATACCCTTAACATTATCATAAATTTGGGGCCTTATTAGAATGTCTAACACTTTGGCGGGGTTCTTAGATTCTTTTTATCCCTTGTTCACCAAGTTTGTTCCAATTTTAATTTCTCTTATGAGACTTGAAGTATAACATTCTCCATGGTCACCCTTGTTTGGATGCAATGATGATAATTCTATATACCCTTTAGGAAGATCTCTTTCTTTTTTATGAGGGGATGACTTATTTTGTTTTTATTATCTCGTTCCCTTTTCTCACCTTCCAAATAACACTTCCAAGGCTTATCCCTTGTCTCTTTAGTCTAGTATCATATCTTCTTCAAAATTTGCTTCCTCTCCTTATTGTCTCTTTAGTCTAGTATCATATCTTCTTCAAAGTTTGCTTCCTCTCCTTATTTGTCTCTTTAGTCTAGTATCATATCTTCTTCAAAGTTTGCTTCCTCTCCTTATTACTTAAAAGTTTGTGTGACTAGGTAAGACTTATCAAAACTTACTTTTATTTGTATTTTAATACATGATTATCCTCAATGGAACTCCACATGGGCTTCCCACTTTGTCATGTCTATGTTGTTCTCAACTAGCTTAGAGGAGCTCTAACTCTCCCTCTCCCATCCCTAATTCCCTTATCATCCAAACAATTGATGTAGGTCTCTCCTCTATCATCCAAACAATTGATGTAGGTCTCTCCTCTATCATCCATATTTCAACAGTGCTCTAACACAATTTTTCTTATCTCTTAAATATTTTCAATAAGGATATAACAAGTCAAATTAAACTAGACTTGAATAATCCCTTTATAGGACCAACGCGTCCCTCTATTATCTAATATTAATGGCTATATTAAGGGTTGATGTAATTGTACTTCTCTTATGCTTCATTTGTTACTCTCCTTGATAACTCAAGTGTACTCAAGGTAGCCTCTTTTGCTTCCATCTCTTAACTCTCTTGGTCGTTTTTCTATTTTGTTCATTTGGTTGGTCTCCTCATGGATCATTATCTTGAGTAGGGCCAAATTAAGAAGATGGAATCTTATGAAACAACCATGTTTCTCCTGCAAGGCATGAGTGTTAAGTGGTCAATTGTAGCTACATGGTCACTTTCGTGATCATACTAATAACACCTATTACTCTCTCTACTATTTTGTCCTCACTAATCTAGCCTAGAATAGTCACCTCTTTCCTCTTCACTCAATAAGGTCACCCTAGTTTTTCTACCACCCTTAAGTTGCCCTTTATACATCTACCTATCATATTCAACTCCTTCACCCTTGATTACTAATATGTGCCTATCTAGAATAGGGAGTGCATTATGTGTTTCAACCCCATACTAGATTCATATGTAACTTGCCCAATGACAAAATAATACCTCTCAATTACTAGTTTAATGTGATGAACATTTCCTTGTAATACCCTTCACATTATCATAAATTTGAAGCCTTACTAGGATGTCTAACACTTTGGCGAGGTTCTTAGATTCTTTTTTTCCCTTGTTCACCAAGGTTGACTCATTTTGGAAATTTTCTTGGGTAATTCCTACATTTATGGATCTAATTATGGGTGCAAACCTATTATTAGACCATAGTTATTTAGAATACCTCATTTTAAGCCCATGGAAATCCAAATCTATTTTGTACTTGTTATGTATGGGGTCAAGTGAGTCAAACCTCATTAACCCTTAGCAAGTAGTGTACCGCAAACTCCTTGGAGGTGACATGCTTGTCATTAATGGCATGCACAATAAAGGGTGAATTTAGTGGTACAAACTACCATATAATCTTACCAAAACTACACCATCAAATCAACAAATAATCTTACCAAACCTACATGATAAAGTAAACATAAATGGTACAATTATTCAATATGAGATCGTAGAACATACACCTACAAAATGACTTTGTTTCTACTTTGTAAATGTTTTTTATGTGAAAAATTAATACCACGTAAATGTTTTTTATGTAAAAAATTAATACCACATTGGTTGAGAGATATCACACCAACAATAATTTTTTTTTTTATATATACCATGGTATTTATACACTGAGAATAGGCATGGGAATAGCCATAAGATAATGCTTCCTTTTACTAACATAAATCGGGAATAACCATTAGGTAGTGTTTCCTTTTACTAACATAAATTGATTGTTATGTGACTATGATATGGTTTTCAAGACTTCCAATTTCAAAGAAAATTTTGATGTATAATTTTCAATTTTTAAATTTAAACACAATCCCTATTGCACCCTAAGGCGAGTGGCTTATATACCATATGTGATCTTAGGCTATGCTTTTTTCTCATGATGTTACAGAAAGATTAATTTATTACCAAAAGAATGGCTAGTTTATTAATTTAAGAAAATTAAAAAATAATAAACCAAAACTGATTTATGGTAAAGTAATCATATTTGTGGTGAATTTTGTTGATGGTCGAGTCCTAAACTGTTACGATGGGAAAGTTATAGGACAGGTTTAGTTCCAACAGAGACATGAGATTTAGGAATGTATTGGGTATTCCTCCATTAAAACGAATTTCATTGAGCTCCAAATCTTCAATCACGTCAAATTCCCCAACAAAAGAGGTATTGAAGTTGAGATCATGATCATTAAAAAGGGTATCACTCTACTTAGTGAATTGTGTGACACAACCAATTGTTGCATACTGTGTTGATCACTCGCTTTCAAAGGTATTGAGCCCCTAAATTTGTTGCGAGACAAGTCCACCATCTCTAAATTCTCGCTCTTTATTGAGAACATTATAGTTATAGGCCTCGTGAGGTGATTTAAATGGCACACTGCATTGTTGAGGTTTTGTAGGTTGCGCGTCTCCTCTGGCAATCACATTGAATTACTCCCATACATATTAAAATTAAATCACACCAAGTCTTTATAAACCTCACAAATGCCCATTCCTACAAAATTACTAGACAACACCTCCATCTGGTAAAGTTCCCACGTTGTGACAAATCACATATCGAGTCACTGACCGGTCAACGAATCTAGGGATGACATGTGCCGACCAACTTATACACATCAACTATCAACCTGCTCCCAAGTGGTGCAAGATCCACTACCCAGATCAAGGTCTCTAGCTCCGAGAAAATTTAGCTTTAGACAATCTCGATTGTTCTATTAAAGTGATTTTGACCGTAAATTATGAGAAATCATAGCCATCCAGTTTGATCTTGGTCCTCTGATATGGAGAATATGTCATTTGATCAAAACAATCTTGATCGTCACATTTGAGATCTTGACCCTTTGATATGGGCAATCTCAGCTATTTAATCAAAGTGATCGTGACCGTCAAATTTGAGAAATCGAAGCCATCCGACCTAGTAAATCGTGGCCCTTAGATCTAGACAATCTTGGCCCTGTGATCTAGAAATCCTCATCCATTTGATCATAGCAATTTTGATCATCAGATCCGAGAAATCATGATCATCAAATTTGGGCGATCTTGTCCATCTAATCAAGACAATCTCTGATGTTCGATCAAAGTAATCTCGACCATCAAATCTGAGAAATTGTGGTCGTTAGATCTAAGCGATGTTGGTCGTCTGGTATGGACAATCTCGGTCGTTCGATCAAAGCAATCTAGACTGCCAAATTTACCAAATCATGGACGTTCAATATGGTAAAGCGTGGTCGTTAGATTTGGGTGATCTTGGCTGTACGACTTGAGAAATTGTAGCTATCATATCTGGGTCATTCTAGTCGTAAGATCTAGTAGATCTTGGCCGTCCAAATTGAGCGATCATAACTATCAAATATGACAAATCATGGTCGTTAAATCTTAGAGATCTTGGTTGTCCAATTTGAGAAATTAGAGCCACTAGATTTGGGTCATTCTAGTTGTCCGGTTTGGGCAATCATGGCCATCAAATCTAGTAGATCTTGGCAATCGAATATGAGCGATCATAGCCGTCATATATGGTAGATCTTGGGCGCCTGCTCTAGTAGATCATGCCCATAGATCTAAGTGATCTTGGCCGTCAGATTTCAGAAACTGTAGATGTCATATCTAGGCCATTATGGCCATATGATCTAGGCAATCGTGGTCGTCAAATCTAGTAGATCTTAGTCGTCCAATTTAAGCCATCACAAGCATCATATCTAGTAGATCTTGGTTGTCTGATTTGAGAAATTATCGCCGTCAGATCTAGGCCATTATTGTCATCCAATATGGGCAATCGTGGCTATCACATCTAGTATATCTTGCTTGTCCAATTTGAGCAATTACAATCATCAGATCTAGTAGATCTTGGCCTTCTGATTTGAAAAATTATAGTCGCGAGATCTTGGCCATTTTGGACATTTCATATGGGCAATCATTGCCATCAGATCTAGTAGACCTTGGTCGTACAATTTAAGTGATCACAACCGTCAAATCTCGCAGATCTTGGTCGTCTGACCTGTGCAATCTTGGTCGTCCAACTTGAGAAATTGTAACCATCGGATCCGGGACATTCTGGCCATCTAATCTAGGAAATCGTGGTCGTCGGATCTAGTAGATCTCAGTTTTCCAATTTGAGCGATCACAACCATCAAATTGGGAGATGTTGGCCATCAAATCTGGGAGATGTTGGCCTTAAGATCTGGATCTTTCTAACCGTACAATCTGAGAAATCATAGTTGTGAGATTTGGTAGATCTTGGTCGTTCGATCTAGGTGATTTTTGCCTTCAAATCTAAGCCATTCTACCTATCAGATTTGGGACATCTGGATCTGCCAAGAGACATAAGATTGAGAGTGCCCAATCTAGGGCTCTAGTGGGTGTAGCGCTTGCGAATTTTTCTAGTCCTAATCCTAGCATAGCATAGCACAACACTTTTTATAGTACATGTATGGTGCTTGTGACTCTCCAGTGTGAATCCATTTCGATTGCCCTGCTTCCTTCCTACAACTTCACACCTTTCCTTTTTAAAGGAATGTGTATATTTCTAAAGCTTATGTTGCAAGAATTTATAGAAGATAAAAGTGGTAAGGCTTAATGTAGTAATGAGAGAAGAGAAATGTGTGTGTGTTTGTTTATCGTATTATCTTGGCAACTCGAAGAAGTGCACACATCAATATTTTTAAATGACTAAAAAATTAGTTCAACCACCTATTTAGGATGAAAGGATCCTTACAAAAATTATTAAAACAAATTTTCATTCTTAAAATATTAATGTATATGCTTATTAATGGAAAGCTTGTTTGCTTGTTTTGTCAATGCATTATTGGTTTCAGCCCTATGGTAGATTATATCTCAACTTTGTTTACACTTTGTCATTTTAATAAATGTTCAACCATTTAAAGAATGAAGTGTTGAAATCTGAAACTTTTATTTTTTAGACTTTGCTCTTTGTCAGATTAAGATGGATTATGGATTTATTGTACTTTAAATTGGAACAACTTCGGATGGATTTATCATTAGGTAGAATAAACGAGTAGCTTAAGATGGATTTATTGTTGGTTAGAACAAACCTTAAACTAGCCGAGACAAAAATGACACAAAATAAGTTTTATTTTCCATCAAAAGAATATTGAACTTTTGCTTCCGTTTCATCTCTTTAAATTTCTAAAGATGGATCTGTATTATGGCTAAAAAAAAATCATTTCATTATAATTTAAATATTGATCAGTGTTGTGAATTTTTTTTTTTTTATTTCATTCTAATTTAAAAATGGATATCTAATGTGGAAAAAAAAATCATTTCATTGTAATTTAAATTTTGTAGATAATTTGTACTAAATTGATTTAACTACAATTTATATTCATATTTTTAAGGGTTTTTTTTCTTGAACATCAATTTTAACTACATTATTATCTACAATTCATGATAATATATATAATTTTTTTTGTACAATTTGATACAATTGTAAGATGCAATCACTTTCCACTTCAAAACAAATATATTCATTCATAATACTCTAATCACACTTGTCATAAAAAATTAAGATTTTAGCGCTTCAAGGTACAACTTTGTATAAATTTTAGAGAGAAATAAAATCATTTCAAAACACAGTTTGATCATGTAGACTTTCCAATCCAAAGCAAAAACGTTCATTAATAATATTGAAAATTTTGATCACAATTCAAAAAAAAATATAAAATTGCAAAACCAGAAAATAATGTTATGTATAAGTCAATCATTTTAACACGTGAACTTTCGAATCCAAAGCAAAGACATTCATTCATAATAGCCAAAATCTCTATCACAATTCTCAAAAATTAGGGTAAAAACTTGACCTCAAAATACAATTTATCATGTGAAATTTGTGATATATTAAATCTCACTTTATCATGTGGAACTTGTGATATAATAAATCATAAAGAGGAGAACTAAAATACATTCATTCATAATATCCAAAATTTCAATCACCCAAACGTAGGGTCATGCATAATTTCAATCACCTAAAGATAGTGTGATGCATAAATCAATTATATG
>APFE030493690.1:38607-67793 GCA_000404065.3 Pinus taeda | reverse complement strand
ATTTCTCCATGATTATCCTCAAACATATATTTCCTAAGAACTATAAAGGTTGCTCAGAGTTCGTAGATCATAGCAGTCATTGAAGAAATTGATAAAGCATGTTATATGACAACCACTGTCAAAATTATATGAAATACAAGGGATATTGAAGAAAATTATCGGATTAAAACATCATGCCAGATTAAGTGGTACCTTTAGGCTTTTACTTGGGGACATGTTATCTTCATGGAAGTGCATAAGAACCTTGGAATCTCACATATACATATATATGTGAGAATGAAACTGAAAATCATAATTTCCTTTTCCTCTATGTTTAATAGCTATCAAAAATAGGGACACATCAAAGTATGAATGTTTGTATTCCAGATTCTTCATCAAAGGGGTATTGATAAATTTGTCTTCACCACCCTCTCTCCTTGTGAAAACATCCTCACATTCATCAAAAGAAACAATGGAATTATTCTTATCAACATCTGGAAAAAAACCCAGAAAACCCAACAGAGTGACTTGTATATTTAATTCCTTTAGAAACTGGCTAAAGTGAATGAAAATATAAGAAGGAGAACATGTTTCCACAAATGATGAGCAACGGTATTGACAATCCTTGTCTTTCTAGTTCGTGATGGCCAACAAAGAAATATAACGACTCCAAAAGTTATCACATATGCTAGATCAACCTTCTTTATATATTGTCTAAGAATTCATTAAAATTACATGCAGTCCACAACAACATTTGTTTTTTCTCATCGGGGAGCATGCCCTACTCCATTGACAACTTTGGCTAAAACTCCACATCAACAACACAAAAAACCAATGTGTAGAAGATATGAAACTCATTCCAAATAATATATCATCCATTGAGAAAATTAAACTAGAATAATATTGTAACAATGTATTTATAAAACCATTACAAAATCAAACTGAATAATTCTCCTGTGTAGAGGAGTACTGATATTAACAAACTTTGTTTGTGGAGATTCAAATATTGCAATGGGATGGGGCTAAATGTAACATCAAAAACAAAATGCATACATGAAACATCATCGAGCCAAATAATTGTTTTCATTGCCATCAAATAATTTTTGTGGCATGAGGATTCATTTATATCTATATTTTTTATATTCCCATGTATGTGTTAAAATTCCACAATGTCAATAACATTTTATTTATGCAAAGGTTTGCAAAATGCATAGTTCTTGTCACTTATTAGATATTTTTCATGGAGAATAGAATAATTTTATATGTTGATATAAATTTGGTAGGGATGGAAAGGGATCTAGTTTACTAATTAATAGGTGTAAGATACAATCTAGATGAACGATGTGTTTTTGGTTCTTGCTATTTAGTAGTAAAAGTAACAGGGGCACATCATGTAGTCTCGATATCAAAAAATTTATCATGGGGAGTTAATTTAGTACTCTAAGAACTAACATAAATTCTATATTTAATAAGAGCTTAAAAAATAATCAAAACTTCTGCTGGGAGTACTTCAAACACATGTTGTTGTAAACTTAACCAAAAAATAGAATTTTCTCAACATTAAAAACAACATCTTATTTTTCTATTAAATTCCAAAAACAAAAGATGAAAGGTATATCTCAAAGAGCATATCTTTGCAACCACAAACTTTGGCTTAATTTCCCTAACTAAAAACTAAACAATTGGCATCATATGTAGATCATTCTAGCAAAATTTCAACAACTAACAAATGCAAAATAGAGAACGGATAATCAGGATCATGAAGAGAAAATGCAAATTGTTTTGTCGGCTCATGAGCTGGAAACAACTGCAAAAGACTATCTAAAGCCTTTAAATCATTAGGCTTGTTTCTTGAAAGTGATCATATGTGCTTAATTTGATATTCTACCCATGAATCCATTGTGGAAAATAAATCCCAACCACAATGGAATACCAAACCATACACAGTCTAGTTTCCTCACAAATTTGTTTACTCATTAAATACATGGGCATTATGATTTCTCCTCCACCTTCAAATGTGTATCTAGACATGAAATTTCTAGACAATAACTTAATAACCCTATGGATTTTCTTATGACCCACAAGACCACATTGATCTGAATTGTGTCCATTCCATCCACTATCAAACACTCTAGATCAATAGCACCCCAATAGAACCCACATCTAGCATGAAGCCAAAACCCTTCCTAAAAAACCACACAAATAACAAAAAAAACCATGAGACCAATTCAACTAACCATGAGTAATAATGAAAAAACATATTTTTATTTATAGAGTCTTGGTCAATTTGCTTTATAAAAAATATTAATATTTCAAGGACAATCATTGTGACAACCCATCAAATAATGAGGTGTCTCCTCAAACAAAAAATAATAAAAGTACAATAAAGTACACCATCCAAACTCCAAAGGTCCTTAAGAAGGTGTGTCTACCATCAATCACCTCCATAAATCAACCCTTTTCTCCAAATCTACCATGCAACATTCTCTAACCAAAAAAATAGGTGCAACCCTCTTCAAATCTACCTTGTAACGTTCTCTAACCAAACAAGGCCAAGAAGGGTGGAATGAATTGGGGTTTTGATCAAGTAAGAAATCCCAAAAAAATAGCAAGAAACATCCTCCAAGATTTTCTATAAAGTGGAGAACATGTTTCTGCAAATGATGGGCAATAACATTGACAATCCTCGTCTTTCCAGTTCTTGATGGCCAATAAAGAAATATAACAACTCCATCAGTTAGAGCATTCTTTGTTGTTTTTCTCGTTGCTATATCAAAATTCATCCAAACATTATCATCATGTTGTCAATAAAACCAAATAAATATCAAAGCCTTTATTAAAATAAATGTCACATCTTCGACTTTTATCCTATTCAAACTGAAAAGTGAATCAAGGGTCATGTCCATGAGTTTTAGGGATTTATCTCTATGTAAAATATGACTAAATTCAATCACGACCTTCTGGACAACCTTGGTATCATTTGAACTATACATATATTTTATGCATCCAATTAGAGAGTTGTGAGATCCATCATTTGAAATATATCGTGACACTTCCTTCATGAAAGGTTTTACCTCATGTACTCCCTCTATTAGTAGCTCCAGATCTGTGGGTTTCAAGAGTTATTGAACTGATGTTCTACCCCAAAATAGTCAGAAAAGCCTCAAAGATACATGACCTAATGCCTCTAAAGTTACTCCAACGAAGGGTAAAATTTGGGGCTTGATTGTATCCACCAAACCCTTACAGAAGATTCCAGTAATTTCATGACAACAAAAAACATGCCTGTCATACATTGGGATACCACATATCTAGTAGCACATGTATCTCCATGATTATCCTCAAATATACCTTTCCTGAGAACTTTAAACATGGATAAAAGCTGGTCAATGATAGAAACTATTGAAGAAATTGATAAAGCATGTTATATGACAACCATTGTCAAATTTGATGAAACACTAGGGGTGTTGAAGAAATTTATCAAACTAAAACAACATGCCAAATTAAGTGGTAAATTTTTTAAATGTTTTATATTTGTGGAGGTACTCCAAGCCCTCGGGTTCATGTTTCAGAGGTTCGACCACCACAAGGGTATTTTGTGGGCTTGGAACCCAAGGTTGTGGTTTTTCACCCATCGATGTTTGGGCCAAAACCATGGAGAATTTTGGACATGTGATGAATGGAGATGATAGAAGATGGAGAGGAGAATGCAATGATTTGAGAAACATTGAAATCTAATATTTCCTTGATGAGTTATGAATTTTTTAAGGTTGATGATGGGTTTGTCGCACGTAAGTCATGTAGTCTTGGTGTGAATGTGACAAAAGACATGTCTATTTCTGGAGCCCTTGTATGGATATAAATAAAAGGTGAGAGGATTCATTTTAAAACATCTAAGAGCATCAAATAATCATCATTTCATCTTTGAGTTGGCCACAGGCATAGGAGGACAATTCATGGAGGTTCAAGGTTGTTTTTGGCATGTTTCTTCTTCATTACAGGTCTAAGTTTATTGCAAAATAAGGTCACATTATAGAGAGGGGTTATAAGGATTGTTTGGGGTGTGGTTCTATGCTAGGGTACCTTTGTTTGAGGGCCATAGAGGATAGTCTCATTGCAGGGGGTTGAAAGGTCTAGTTGAAGGTTGTTGAGGAATTTTGTAGGGTTCTGCAGGGATCTGGAAGAGATCTGGGAAGTTAGGGGAGGTTTGGGAGGCCTAATATAAGGCATTACTCTTCCTAGAATATATTCCTAAATATCATGAGCAGGGACAACAAGACCACATCTATAGAGGGTTATTTGTGCAAGGTTATGATGTCTGTAATGGTGGATCACAAGACCTAACCAAGAGCAACAAAGTACAACAGTAAACAGACTTGAAAACCAAGGTATGTTATCATGTGTTTGTGTTGATTTGATGTTGGGGATGAGGTCCTTGTGTGGGCAGTTTTATATGTAGCCTATGGGATCCATTTAGATGGATTGACTTTGTGGCTAGAAGCCCCTCCAAGGAGCAGATTCTATAGTAAGACATTAGGTGCCATTAGACTGGTGGAGGGCAATGTGTTAGTGACCAAAGTATCTCTTGACAAGCAATCATAAATAGAGCTTGACAGTTGATGGTTGGGTGAAGTTGATGAGCCTCATGTGTAGTACATTGATGTACTAGTGGACTGTTATATTAACATATTTGAGCTCAGGTATTGGCTAGCATAGAAGAGCAAATTAGATCAGCCCGTTATCATTGAAGCAGAAGTGACTTGCAACAGTGACACGTGGCAGCCCTCATAGAGATTTTATGTGTTGTCCTTTAATAGAATAAGGGGCAACTAGAGAGCATATTGGAATCAAAGGACCGACAGGATGAGATACAACATAGATGGGAAGATTGTAATGAGATTGTCATTGTATCTCATATTCTTGTACTTGTGGATAGTTGAAGGCCATTATCCCTTGTACGGGAGCCCTAGATTGTTGTATTAATCAGTTGGTTTAATATAATGAAGATTGGGTTGTTGTACATATTTTTACAATATTTTGTAAAGATTTGTCTATAATTGTGCATGTTTGATTTACTATTATTAGTATTCCATTGTGCAAAGTAGCTTTGTTGATATTCTTGGTCTAGTAGCTTCATAGGTTCTAAGATTCTATCCCAGACACCAAGGTCGTGGAAATTCAACAACTTTATGCTTTTACTTTGGGACATGTTGTCTTCCTAGAACTACATGAGAATCTTGGAATCTCACCTATACATATATATGTCAGAATTAACTTCATATCCAGTAAAACACTATGGAAACTGAAAAGTACAGTTTCCTTTTCCTCTATGTTTAATCATCATCCAAAACATGGAAATATCAAAGTATGAATGCTTGTATGCCATATTTTTCATCAAATATGTATTGAGTAATATGTCTTCACCACCTTCTATCCTCGTGAAATCAACTTCAAATTCATTAAAAGAAACAATGGCATTATTCTTATCAACGTCTAGAAAAAAAAAAAAAAAAAAAACCAAAAAAACAGCAGAGTGACTTGTATATTTAATTCCTCTAAAAATTGACTAAAGTGAATGAAAATATATAAGGAGAACATGTTTCTGTAAATGATGAGAAACAATATTGATGATCCATGTCTTTCCAGTTCCTGATGTCCAACAAAGAAATATAATGACTCCATAAGTTATCACATATTCTATATCAACCTTCTTTTTATATTGTATAAGAATTCATTAAAATTACATGTTGTCCACAACAACATATTTTTTTCTCATTAGGGAGAATGCCCTACTCCATTGATGACTCTGGCTAAAACAAAACACCAATGACACAAAAAACCAACACATAGTAGATATGATACTCATTCCAAATAATATATTATCCATTGATGAAATTTAATTAAAATAATATTGTAACAATGTATTTATATAACCATTACAAAATTGGACTAAATAATTCTTGTATGTGGAGGAATACTGAGATTAATAGTGGAAAAACAAAAATTGTTACATAATACTTAATAAAATAATTTCCATCTAGTCATGCCAACAAAAAATTTAATTCAATTTTCTTGGTTAGAAGAACTTAAGAAGTGAACCCTCTAGGGATAAACATTTTCCATGAAGGGTCAGAGGTAACATGAGTTCCACTACGGCGGTTGACCCTAGTAAATTTGGCAAATAACCTAAAAAGAAAGGAGTATGAGAGTAAAAAACATGGTTGTTAGAGGAGGAAGTGCTATTTTGAAGAGTCGAATGTGGTCAAGCCATAGAGGACGCTAGAAAAAATGTTGGGTACAGGATAAAAACTAACTTGCGATAAACTGAGAAAGAAAATGCTACAACTCAGTGTGAGTGAGAAAATAGAAGGAGAATATAAATTGAAAGATGAAATGAGTATATACATGTGGTGTTTGCATATGAGTATTTTTTGGAAAAAATTGGTTGAGGCGAAATAGTTGTGTCCAGGCCAGCGAGAGCTTCGGGAGTAACTCAACCATAAAATGGGCACAAGGAAAGTATAATCCATCACATTGCAACTATGATAAAAAATTCAATGGATGAAATTACTCCAATCATCTAACATCAAATCAAGCGAAGCATAGTGACAACAATAAATATAGGAGAGTTCTTCCCAAAGGAACACCTTACGACATAAAATGTTTAAGAAAATATTGTAGAGTTTTGTTTTTATTATCTAATTATATAATAAATATTTTAAATAAAATAAATTAATTGTATTAATAAAAATATTAAAAATATCATATAAAATAATAATAGAAAAATATTTGTTTTAAATTTTTCATAAAATACCTTCAATGGAGGTGCTAATAAGGATGAAGTAAGTATTTGGAGGCAATGCTTGTTATCCCCCAACATGATGTGAATTGAAGTAAAGTGGGGTGTTTCCTGCCCTCGCATGCACCTACATGCAGATTTCCACTTGGAAATTATTATTAATTACTGATCTTATGAAGGCTCTAAAATATGTTTGAGGTGGTTTGGGTTGAGGTGAGGGCAAGTTCTCAACCTCCCATTTCTTGTATTATGTTTTGGCTATGAAACTAGGGTGCTTTGGGTCTTAGCATGAGCTGGTAATTGAGACTGTTAGATGTGAATTTGTTGGACTACATGGGAATTGGAGGATGCAATGGACTTTTCTTGGTGAATGGGTTTGTGCATGACAATATAGAACCTAGTTACCTAATGGGCTGGTGAGGACATCATTTGCTTATCACAGCGTGAAATTTCATGTCAAATTCTTTCATTGTTTGGTTTTTTTTTTATCAGTAGCTCATTTTTTGGGTCTAAGGTGTTAGGGTTAGTGTGTTTTTGTTTTTAACTCTAGTATTAGTCTATAGAAAGGGGTAGGGGATACTTGGTATTCTGCATGTGTAGTCTGTTCTAGGGCCTCTTGGATTTGTTAATATTTGGGCAAGTGGTTATTGTATGGGTAAAGGAATTGGGGTGTCATTTTATGGATTTCATAGACTGGTTGGTAAGGATTTTTGGAGTTGGTTATCGTGATTGTTTATGTGTTTCAAACCCCTAGTATTCTTTGTTTTAGTTATGTATGTGATTTATTTAATGGTTTCAAATTGTGGGTCTTTCATTGAGGCTATTGAGACCTTTGTTGTCCATTCAACTACCCCTATTGAGTTTGAGGTCTATATATTGAGCTACAGGGATGATTTAATGGGTTTGAGTCCTGGTCCTATAGTGGGTGCGTCTAGTTTTTTCATTTTTTACTTTGCAGGTAGAGGAATATATAATGGGTGCTCCAAGTGTGCCCCCTATGTCTCGAGCATTACAAGGGGGAGGTGGAAATGCTCTACATGGGCAGCAAGGAGTGATATTCTTTGCTCAAGATTCAGTTGCCACCTACTTCAATGTTGTTTCACCAAAGACAATGAAAGGAAAGCATAAATTATAGACTCAAGCAGAGGTCAAGAGGTAATCCCGTTCAAATTCAAAAATCTTGGAGGACATGTCGAATTGGGTTTCTTACCCTAGGAATG
The DNA here is from genome assembly GCA_000404065.3 of Pinus taeda. Classification (NCBI taxonomy): domain Eukaryota; kingdom Viridiplantae; phylum Streptophyta; class Pinopsida; order Pinales; family Pinaceae; genus Pinus; species Pinus taeda. The sequence continues at coordinate 59,795 of APFE030493690.1, read as the reverse complement.
CCAAGGGTGAGAAGAAACAATATTTGAATTCTATAGTCTTTCACTAGAAAATGAAAACTTGGTTGGGTTTGGCTTTGAAAGCGAAGCAACTAGCGCGCCATAACGTCTTCACCACCTTGGAAGAAATCAAAAGGTTGCTCAGAAATCAAAGATTCAACCTATACAAGATCGACTCATGCCTGGCACATGTGGAAGGTCATATAGCATGTGTATTTGATAGTAGAGATCTAGTGGTGTAGAAATTAGGTTGTAGATTTGTAAATGCTCATGAAGTTTTAATCAAAATCACTGATGATGATGATGATGATGATGATGATGATGATGATGATGATGGTTAACGTCCACTGAGACCAAATTGGTCTATCGGACCTATAATTTTCTTAGTTTTTAATTATCTGGCTCCTCATCTTTCTTTGCGAGATTGGTGTTGTAGCTTTCTTTTTTTTCTCTACAGTCTTCCAAATTCCTTTATCTTGCATCCCCTTCATCTCTTCTGGTTCTTGGGACATTGGTGTCTTAGCTTCGTGACCTATTGTGTTCGTCCTTTTGAAGATAGTCGGAGAAGAAGTTTGGTCTAGGAGATCTACTTTGTTGTTAAATGAAGATTTATTTTGTGCGGTCGAATCCTCATAACTATTGATTTGTTGGGCGGGGCTTTCTCCCTGCCTATCTTGAGAGTTGTTTCTTTCGTGCCCGATCTCTTGTGATTCAGAGTTTTCTCTAGATTATTCTTCTTTGTTGACAGTGTAGTGTTCTTTTTGTGCTCCTTCCCACCATGTAGATCTGTGGTGGTTGTTTCAAGCAGAATTTTTCTGGGAGGCTTTTGGGCAATTTTTGGCTAGATGCCTTGTCTCAAAGTAGGATCAACATCTGAAGAGGACACTTTCGTAATCGAGTTTCTGGTTCCACACATAGTCTTTACTTGTTAAGTTTATTTCAGCTGGGAATCCGGTGTTGAAATCCATTTCCACACAAATGCGTGCATAGGTGGTTCTTGCATATTCCTCTGTTTCTATGCACCTGCAGTAAAATTTCCCAATTGCATTTCCAATGGATTTTAGCGAGGAGAGATTCCAGAGATGCAAAGGTAGGCTTGGAAATATCACCCAAACTGGTGCTAAGGTTATGACTGTTGTAGAGGTATCGAATGATGGGTTCCATGGCTTCACGAATAGGCTTGATTTTTCCCAAAACCAAGGGCCGAAATCTAGAATACATTATCTGCTTTCAGGATTTTCAAAATCTATTATAAAGAAACCCCTAGCACAGGGGTAGATATTAATTTCATCAGAAATGATAGGCTTCCATAACTCTGAGATCCAGTTGTGGAGATCTATCAGTCACGGCCAAAAACCATTGAACCAACAGATTAGGGAACTTTTAGAAAACTTCAAAGCCTCATCGAGTGAGGCCTGGACCACCTGGACAGTGCGAGCTGGGGCTTCACCGACAATATGGGCAAGAGCTTGCCCTCCAGAAGCGGATGAGCCAGCAACTATTTTCGCGAAGCTGGGAGCCATATTTTAATTTCCCGTAGAACCCAACCATAGAGAAATAAAGCAGAAGATAAGATTAGATCTAGATCTCACTGCAGAAGATTAGATCTAGAACCTAGCTGCCTATATCTAGATCTAGCCATAGAAGATTAGATCTAGAATCCAAAATGTGCAAACAAAATTATTCACTCAAAATTTTCAGATGTCGGTGACTAACCAGATCTCACCTAAACAGCGAGTGCGGATCAGATCGCCACATCCACTATAAATAAATAACCAGAACCCTTCGCGGCAGATCGAAAATGGTAGATCGCCTCGCAGTGGAACCCAAAATGGTAGATCGCGGCAGAACCCTTCACAGCAGATTGAAAATCATAGATTATATATGATTATTAATAAATTTGAGGAAATATGGCAGAAATTTTCCTACAGGAGCACTCAGTTTTCGCGACTAAAATGCCCTAAACATAGTTGTTGCAGCAATGACGCGAGAAAAGATTGAAGATGAGTGGAGGCCTCCTTCGACCATCATGAGAAACGTAGATCCTTCCTTCCAAGCCAGTCACACACCTGATCATAACTTATATTGTGCGGATGCAGAGATTCCTATAGACGTTGGTAGAAACGCGCAGCGCAAAAAATTTGAAAGATATATGGAGATATGACACAAGACACAAACCTACTCTATTGCTCTCCGAACATTAATTCACAATTTAGAACAAAAATCTCAAACATGCAAGAAGAAATAACACACATGCAACAAGTATTTTCATCTGGGGAAAGCAATCTACTAAAAACCCCATTGCTTGCTTGCACTAATCAAATCGATAGAGATGTATTACAATTTCTTTTCTCAATTAAGCACACCCTACGAGTGCATTACCTATATCTCTCCTCATTGAAGGCTTTTGACTCAAACTTAGTCAAAATTATCCTCTTCTTGAGCTCCTATTTTCATGCATTGTTCCTTGAGGAATTATGCCCCTATTATTTAGGAAATTCTACAAATATAATTGCACAATTCCTTTGGTTGATCATATGACTCCATGGAACACTTGTACACTTAAGACTAGTCTACAATTGATGTTACAATGCCTTGGAATCTCCACCAAGCTTGGGGAACTCAAATTATCTGCATGCGCTAGCTATTTTGGGTTGATTAATCAATTAATTAGATGATCCCTGAGTTTGAGTGAAGTCCCTCTACACAACTTTACCCTCCACTTGTTCCTCCAATAGTTGGAACTAGTTTAACTGAAAACAACCTAAGATAACTGACCTTGATTTCTACAAATTATAAATCACACATGTTGAACTGAACTCTAACTCCTCGAACTCGAATTTACTGAGTAAAATTTGTGACACAATCCATGTCATGCAATTTAACATCATCAAGTTTGTTGATGTGGAAATTCGAATTTTCTCAATTTAATGAAGGCAAAATCCAATTGGGATTTTATTACTGCATTTTTCAACACTCCCTGTCATCAAGAAAGGGATTATCAACCACCCTTATCCTACATTTGTGGAACTTGAACTTCCCTCTTGACAAGGCCTTTGTCAAAATGTCAACATCTTGTTCCTTTGCCAGAATATACTACAACAACATGATCTGCCTCTACACACAATCCCGTAAATGGTGATACCAAATATCTAAATACTTAGATTTATCATGAAAATATATATTTTTCGGAGAGCCTGATGCAAGTCTAATTATCACAGTATATCACAGTTGGATCCATCATCTGACTAAGCAATCCAACAAGTATCTTTCACATTTAGATCACCTCACATGTTTCTTGACTCGAAGCCATGTATTTTGCTTCTGTCGAGCTAAGTGCCACAAATCTTTGCTTCCTACTATACCAAGAAATCATTGATGACCCAACACTGAAAATTCCATTTGATGGACTCCTCCACCTAATCTTCATCTGTGAAGCCACATAGCTTCACTTCCTCTGTCTGTATGTACATGTTGACGCCTTGAAAATTGTGTTGGCATTATGTTTCTGGTATGGTTATATGTTCCAGATGTTGTACTTGATGGCAACACCCATGTCAAGGCTCTCAATATGATGAAAATTAAGAAGTACGCAGGAGAACAGTTCAGAAGATGCGTACCCGCAGGTATGTTGTGCAGGGACCGCGTCCAGACACGCAGGTTACCCATTCATGAGGTGCGTACCCCCAGTGCACACACTTCAAGACAGTAAAGCGCGCACACATGGGGTTCCTTATGTTTTACCCTTGGTATTTAGCCGACGTTTTGTTTATCATGGTTTTGGCCCGTGGTATTGTTTTATTTTATTATTATTATTGAGCCCCATGATCCTTGATTTGAGGAAGACCTTGCCTATATAAAGCAAAGGAGATCATTTGGCTGAGTATGCTTTTGGGTTGAATATCTTAAGATCTGATCTATTGGGTTATTGTTTCAAAAGGTTTGATCTATATGAAAGTGAAAGTGGAAAGCGAATCTGTAAAGGGTAATCTCTCGAGCGCTTGATCAAATCTGGGCATCCGTCTAACTGTAGCACACTGGTGATCTGTAAATTCAGCCCTAATCTGAGGTACGCAGGTGTTTAACGGTGCCTCTGCGTGGGTACGCAGAGCAGAAGAAGGCGAGCTGCGCAGGCACGCAGAGCAGACGAAGGGTGACTGCGTGGGTACGCAGAGCAGAAACAAGAGCACTGCGTGGGTACGCAGAGCAGAAAGAGGAGCACTGCGTGAGTACGCAGAGCAGCAGTGGTTAAGTTGCGTGCCTATTGTAACAGTACGCGGCGCGATAGTTTTTTTGGGTGCGTGCCTACTGTGACAGTACGTGGCACAATATTGCATTTGGGTGCGTACTGTATGCAGCGCGACAGAAGAAGAAGTGCGTGGGCACGCAGTGCAACAGAAGGAGATCTGCAGGTATACGCAGAGTAGCAGAGGGTGAATTACGTACCGACGCAGGCCAAAGAAAGGAAAGTTGCGTATCTGTTTCAGGACTATCTGTTGACTGAATTTTTCTGTTGATAAGGTGTTCTGGGTTCAGTTCTGTTATTTTGATCTGTTTACTGCAGCTGACTGTAATTTATATGTACTTGACGATCATTTGATGTATATGGATCCAGTTTGAAAATTTATGAAAAGTGGTCCTTGTAAGAAAAGAAGTAGGGGGTTGTAGCTCCCTTCCAGGAGAGACTGGAAAACGAGAGAGAGTTGTAGCTCTCTGCAGGGTGCAGCCTGCGTACTGGCAAAGGACTGCACCAGTACAAGACCATTGTAAAAGGAGTTTCTAATTTGAAAGAAGATAGAGACATATTGCAGCAGGTGGTTTTCACCCACATTGGGTTTCCACCTTATATCTGGTGTTCTTTGATGTGACTTGTCTATTTTTCTTGCTCATAATTGAAAGTGTAAATAAGGAAGATTTGTTAAAAGAACTAGATAATACTGATTCACCCCCCCCTCTCAGTATTATTTTCAACAATTTCTCCATGGTAAGAATAATACTTGTTTAGATGAGAGGTACTCATTGCGACTATGATCATAATGTGAGGAAGACTCATTATTTTCCAGTAAATTTAGAATTTGATCATTCTCTTTTACTTGTTTAGTAGTAAAAATGGGTTATATATCTTCTTCATCTTCTATCCATTCTTCATTTTCTATATCTATTGTTGTTCTTGCAGGAGGATATAAGGTAAATTTCTTCATAGAATTTCCATCTAAGATAAACATATCGCTGGATCTACAACCAATGAAAGCATCAGTTGTAGCTAACCAAGGTCGTCCTAGAATTAATGGATGTCCTCATGAATTATTCTTGGGTGTTAAGACCATGAAATCAATAGGATATTCCCAAGAATCTAAGGATACACAAACATCTTCTAATACACCATCAAGTTTAATCATAGACCTATCTGCTAATTGCAATAAGGTTGGTGTGTATTTAAGGTTAGGAAGCCTAAGTGTGTCCATAACTTGTTTGGTCATTATGTTTATTGCTGCTCCTAGATCAATCAGTGTGTTTGGTATTTTAGTTCCATTCATGTGAATTTTTACAATGGGGCTTCCTCGATCTAAGTATTTTTGAATTGTCATCTTCCCCATCATAATATCTGCAATTTTTCCAACTAACTGATTTCTTTTTATATCTTTTCCTTTTCTCCCTGATCTTTGTGTACTTAGTTCCTTAATTGTTTTTGCAAAAATTGGTATTTATTTTATGGCTTGTAGTAAAGGAATATTAATACAAAAATTTATCAATTCATCCATCATGTTGTAATCAGGCAAGATAATTTGTTTTTCTACTCCATCAATTTTCAACCATTTAGTGAGAGGTGGTCTAATTGATACTGAGGGTTGTTCTATGATGGGAGTGTTTATTAGAACTTCTTCTGTTTGTTTGTTTTTCTTCTGAGGGGGAGAGGTCTCCCCTTCTTCTATTTCGTTTTTGTGTTTTTGAAAATCGGATATTGTTTCTTGAATGACAACAGGGGGTTTTCTTGGTAATACTCTTCCAGACCCTAATTGAACATTATTTAGGTCTAGTCGAGTTATTACATAAGTTTGAGGATTCTGCCCCTCCATGTTGTATATTGGTTGTTGTGGTATTTTATTATTAAGATTCAGAAGTGGTTGAGCAGGTAATTGATTTGGTTTTTGTGGAAATGGTAGGGAAAGCTGTGGGTTTTGATTCTGAACAAGAATTTGTGGTAATTGGTTAGCTTGGAGAATTTTATTAGATGGTGGTAGAAATTGTGGTGCAAGGTAAGATGACGAGTATTGTTGATATCGAGCATAGGCTCCATAAGGATTTTTCCATCCTTGATTCCAAGGTTCTGATTGTGGCTAAGCCCAAGGCTGCCAGGCTGAATTCCAATTATTTTGCGATGACTGGGTGAATTGTTGTGGTCTAAATCCTTGTGATTGATTTGGTTGGGGATTTTTCCATGGTCTTTTTGCTATAAAGTAGAGAGAGTCTAGTGGTTCTGATATTCCTTCATCATTAAATATAGCCTTAAGACCTGGTAACGATGGACATCCATTCATATCATGATTATCTGCACATATAACACAGGTTTCTATGGGTTTTGAATCTATGGGACACTCTCTTAGAGCATGTTTCTTCCAAATTTGGGATAGAAGATAGATAATGCAGCATTTTCAGAATTTTTCTTGTTTTGTATTTTAAGGGTGTCTATCTGCTCACTTAGGCTCCCTAAAATATCTGTTTTGAAGGTATCAAGCAAATTTCCTAATTCTACCCTGCTAATTGTCCCAGCTGTGGATTTGTTAATTCTTGACAAGAGAGGATCTCTAGGACTCCTTCCAACTTGTGCTTTACCCCTTGAGATATGTACACATAAATCCCAAATATTTGCAAATGGAAGTTGGGAAAGATCTCCTTTCCTAGTTAGGTTAAGGAGAATGATCCATTCATCTTTGATAGCTCTAAGAGGGCTTTTAAGGTTTCTTCATCCAAATTATCCATTTTTTCTCTTTTAACATTATAAACAAACCTTTCTACTAAGTCTTCAAGATTTTCATCTTCTTTTTGTGTCATTTTGAAGACTTCATCTTTAAGGTTACTAGGCATACAATAATCTCTATATTTTCCCAAGAAATCCTGTTTCATTTGTCCCCAGGTTATTATAGAATGCACTCCTAGACTCATGATCCATTTTAATGTTGAGTCTTTTAATGTGGCAGGGCACAATTTCAACTTTTGAGCATCATACAGATAGTCATATGATCTGCATAATACTTCAAATTTGAAGAGAAATGTCTCTGAATGTTCGTTTCTTTTTACGTGGAAATTAGGAAGAATCGAGGGTGATATATTTTTCATTGTGAGGGTTGTATCTTCATCAAGAATAGGGAATCTAGAAGGATCTTGGTTTCCTTTACCTCTACCCCCTCCTCGATTCCTCTCTCCACCTCTACCTCTTCCTCCAATCCTATCTTCTTTGCCATGGACATTGTGTACTTCTCCTTCTCCTTCTTCAGCCATGATAGATTCTTTGGAACTAATATAGTTTTCTTCTAGTCTTTCTAGCTCCTCTATCAATGGTTTCTCAAAATAAGTTTCTAATTCCTCTTCTTCACTATGAACTTCTAATTTTTCTCCCAAAATTTGCTAACTAGTGGAGGATAGAAAAATTAATCCTGTAGTTGGGGATGTAGGATTTTCTTCACTTACAACTTTAGCAGAGGAAGTGGGTGAAGTTATGGATTGGATTTCTGATCTTGAGATTTGAGGAAGCCTTTATCGACCTCTAAAAGGAATTCAGGTTTGAGTAGGTGGCATGGATTCTCGAAGTTTAGGTGAAGTGAGTGGATTTTTGGGAATTAAACTTCTTCCTCACCCTACAAATCTACCTCTAAAGTCTCTATCCCTACGCATATCATGTTTTTATTTTATTTTTTAATTTCTATTTGTACTTCCCCACCAATGGCACCAAAATGTTTGTCCAATTTAATGTCTTTAAATTGTCAATCATAAATTTTCAACCAGGGTGCATAGACTGATGAGGTACAGAAATCACAGACACTTGGTCTGCTGTGGTGAGACCAACTCTTTGACATGCTTGTGATGGTGAAGCTGGTGAGATGATGCCAAGATTGGTCATCTGTGATGGTGTGCATACACCTCATGGTGACATCTTTCTGAAGTGAACTCTTGCCTCCGTCGCAACCGGTGCATTGGTTCAACCCCTTCATCCAACTAGTCTGCTAACATGCACATGGTCTTTTTGGGTACGTTTGAACTGACAACACACTGATGCATAATGTCCATGTTGATCTTCAAGTGTATATTGGTGGTCATGCACATCAACTCGTCGAAGTACATGTTCAGCCCCAGTTGGACTTGCTTCTTATCTTCACCTTGGTGAGTGTGTTGAATGGGTTGGATTGCATGCATGCACTCAATGACATGCATGTTTCTAAATCCCTTGCATGTGATCAACAACACTGCTCACCATGTCTACTCTCTGTCAGCTGCTGGGTTGGATCCTTAACCTGTAAGGGCGCAACTTCATCCATTAGTGCATGTTGCACCCACTGTTGTTCATATTGCTATTGTAACTCATTCATCTATTTGTGCAGCTTCATGTTCTTCCTAAGTTGCTGCTTTAGCACATGGAACTCCTTCTTTGTTCCATCTTCTGCCTTCACGTGAACTTCATGTCACAGTATAACTTCATAGTGGGAGTCTCCAAAGTTTCTATCATTGTCAATGGATCTGCTTGATCTTGCAAATTTTTTGTACCTCTGTGTTGTCAACAACCTTCCTCTTGCATTCGTTGCATTTGGTATGCTATCTTCATCTGTTGTTCATGATGTCACTTGTTTTGATGTTGCCGCTCGATGTCCTTGTCTACAAACAACTTGATGTCTTCATGAGTAGCAGAGCTCATAGACACTTGATCAACTGCATCCCCAAGCATGCTCTGAATGGTGTCCTTGTCTTTGCTCTCCTACAAACCATTGTACCTGTATTTTTGAGAGGAATGTGAACACTTACAATACCTGGAGACATGGAAACATTCATAGCAAGAAATCTATCAGTTGAAAACCAAAATGAACATGAGAACTGACTTGAAACATACCAGGGTGAATGGTCATGAAGGTTGTGTAATTTCGACTGGAAGGTCGGGGGACCAACTGCCAAGACTTCTCAAGGCACAGTTTGGGCTGATGGGAGACTAGCTAACTGCTAGAATTGTGCAATGCACAATCCTTTCTGGCTACTGACTGCTAGTATTACATAATGCGCAGTTCCATTTGGGAAGGACTACTGGCCCAGGGACAGATTTGTGCAATTTCTTGGACCAAGCAGCCATTTTCCTCTAGAAATGCGCAAAACAATCCTAGAGACCAGTGTTGGGTAGGTATGCGTAAAACTAGAGAGGAAGGTGAGCCTTCCTTTCCTAGATTACGTAATGCAGCCTTGGTGAAGGCAGAGCCTAGGCCAAGGTTGGCCTGACTCGCCAACGGGCAACTAAAAGCAAGTAAGTCAGTGAATGCTTGGTGATACTAAATGATAGAAGAAGTGATTGACAGTTCATGCAAACCATGAATGAAATATTCAAAAAATAGATCAACATGCACGTGGGTGAGGTAGTTCGTTGGTTGGGTGAACGTTCATGCAAAACAGTTTCATGCATGCGACAGTAATGAGATATAAATGAAATCTGAAACAGAGCTAGGACAAGCTAGTATATATGTAAATGACAACAAGAGTTCAAAGAAATCAAGAAAAAGGTACTCCCACAAGTGAAAACACAAAAAGTGACAGAAATGCAATACAAGGCATTGGAAGAGCGTTTACACCAAAACAACTGAGTTGAATGCATCAATTGCCCTTAGATGTGATGTGGGATGTCACAGCTGCAAGGTTGATGAGAGGAATGAGCTCTGTAGCATTTGTTTGATGATTTTTGATAACGTCAAGGTTGTGATGCACATGCCATGAATCTAGGGGAAGCGACACTTGTTGGGAGGCTTCAGAATTGCTCCTTGCATGCAACCTCCAACTGCTAAACATAGATCCCTGAAACAAGGGATCTCTCTGCACGCTGCCTTGGGAGAAGAAGCGCATGTATGAAAGTCTATTTTTCTTAGTCTTGGAGGGAACTGTTCAACTCAGTTGCACATGCAAGAGACTGTTCGACTACTGGAGAAAAATGTGCATTTCTAGCTGGGAGCTGGGATGACTACCCAAGAGATTTGTGCAATTTCTGGGTAGAGCAGCGAACTGCTGCCCATATTTGTCCAGATCCTAGGTTGAATAGCCTGTTGTTGGGAAAATTTGTGCAAATATTGTTGGGAGGGTTGGTTGGAAGGATTGCAATTGTGAAGCCCAGCAGGCTGTCAGAGAGGATTGCACAATTCCTAGAGGGAATGTTGGTTTCCCTCTAGGAATGCGGAATTTTCAAGGGTAATTTGCTTAGCTTGCAGCTAGACCAAGTCCTGGTGAGCATCATGTGAGGGGAATGGATCAACTGTGATCGAGAGGCTTCCTTTGTGTGAGGAAAACTCATGAAGCTAGAGTACTTAACAAAGCAAGACAAAGCGTTGTGCAAGGTTGGTAGGGAGGCTCCAAAAGAAGCTAAGGAAAAATTTTGGAGGGTGGTTGTAACCGCTACAACAAAATCATAGGGGAGCTAACACTACCACCCTATATCCATGAATTGTCACAGGGGAGTTCCAACTCAACCCACTTTATAGGGGAATCTATCTCAACCCTCTATCAATAGGAGATATCAAATTACCACAAGGGAAGGATCACATTCCATCCTATTGACCTAGGACAATAGGCGCGATCTAGTTAAGGATCACACTTTGTCCTATCATTTAGTGACAATAGGCGAGATCTATTTAAGGATCACAGTCTATCTTATTTTCCATTGATCCTCCATTTAGGCCCTTAAGAGTCAAGTGGTAGAACAGCTGCATCTAAGACTTGAGTGAGATTAGCTTACCACATGGGTAAGAATACACACCCTATCTCAAGTCACCTCAACCCATTAGCTAGATGGGGAGGTCCAATCTCAACATGTTCAACTTATGGGTAGAATTCCAACAGGGGTATACTCTGTCAAGATGACAGTAGGAAATATCAACTTACCTCAGGGGTAACATACATACTCTATCTTATTTTCCAGAGGTTCATCAACCTTAGTATCCCTTACTACCACATTCCCACCCTAAGAGCTCAATTGGGGGGAAGAGAACACTCAGTGTTCTTGATCAATTGGAACCCTTACCTAGGAGGGACACATCCATCACTGAAAGCTACTCTCTAAAGACCAAGATCTTCCCTTTTAGTAAAGCCTTTGTGGGTATATCTACTATCTACTCATCAATCAAAATGTATTTGAGTCTCCTGCCTCCTTTTTGCACCATGTCTTGAATGTAATGATACCTAACCTCAATATGCTTTGACTTGTCATGAAATATGAGATTTTTTGTCAATCAAATCCCACTCTTATCATCATAGTATATCATGGCCGTATCCAATACCTACTCAAACAACTCTCCAAAGAGATTCATCAACCAAACTACCTCATTGTTAGCCATACTAGAAGTGATATATCTTTCCTTGACTATACTGAAAGCTACAAACTTTTATTTCATGTCCATCCAAGATATCATGGAAGAACCTAAATTAAAATAAAATCTAGATTTTCTCTTCCACTCAATAACATTTTCAACCCATTCAACATCACTATAACCATGAATCCATACATCACGAGTAGAATATCTCAGACCAAGGTTAATTGTCCCATGCCAATATTGAAATATATGTTTGGCAACAAACCAATGTGCATGAAGGGGCTCAACCATGAATTTACTCAAATTGTTCACTCTAAAGCATATATTTAGATGAGTTTTCATAAGGAACATCAATTCCCCAATTAATTATGGATACTCAGAAAGATTCACCAAATCAGGCCCAACACATCTATGCATAACTTCTTGAAACTCATCTCCATTGGTGTGGCCAAGGACTTGCATTATACCATACCAAATCTCTCCAATATCTTCACAACATATTTTCCTTGAGAAAGGAAAATATCTTTGAGTCTTTACCACACCTCTAGTCCCATAAAGTAGTGCATCATACCAACATCCTTCATTTCAAATTCAGAGGCCAACTTCCTCTTACACTTAGGCATCATGGCCTCACTACCTATCAAGAATATATAGTCAACATATAAAACCAAAATCAAAGGAATACCTTGGACCACATTAAAATTGAGGTTCAAATCGACACTGCTTCTTGGTATATCAAGCTTCACCAATTAACTATCAATACAGGCATAACAGACTCTAGGGGATTGCTTCAAACCATATAGTTATTTCTTCAACCTGAAAACGTGATTCTTCATGTCCTTTGCTTAAAATCCCTAAGGTTTCTACGAATATACTTCTTCCTACAATATGCCACAAATAAATTTTTTCCTTACGTCCTGTTATAGTTTTTTTGGCTGCTTTGGAGTACCAAAAATACTTTCCTTGGATTTAGCTGTTAGCTACAAGGAGTAAACAAACAATTGGTTGTTGTTAGTGGAAAACTTAGATAAGAAAAGCAATGAGACAATGGAAGCAATGCATACATATAAATAAACTAAAAATTATGTTAGATAACATAAAATCAATGCTTAAAGAAGCAACCAAGTCAACAAAGTTTATGAAAAGGGCTCCCTTTGTTGATTGTTGAAAGTAGAAGATGTATACTAGATGAATTCTAAACACTTGGAGAGAATTGTTTAAGCAATGGTGTTCAAAAATCCTCAACACGGAATTTCCTTTCTTCAATCTCCTTGCAAGTTGTTGGCTTGATTAGGCTTAGCCCAAGTTCAGCTTGTACTTTACACCAACAAAACCCTTAGACATCGACCCTTTTGGAAATGACCCGCAAGTAGGTCGAAGTCTCACCTGAGGTGGATATGGGTGATTGATTAACTTCTCTTGTCTCTACTTTAATTATCCTTCTAACATTCATAACATTATTGCACAATGTATTCTAACTACAAACTTTGTCACATTCATTTTTAATACGAGCACATTATATAACAATAGCAGTTCCACTAACATACTAATTACTTGTAATTACTTGGCATAAACAGATAGAACATAATTAACATATACAGATAGAAACGACTTCACAAAACTTCATCTTCTTTATTAAGATAGATCTTTCAGTACATACAATTTATCAAATTACGCACCCAGCTGTAGGTGGTTTGTGTACTCAATTATAGACAATTCTAAGATATCTACGGAGTTAGCTACAAAGCCTTTCCTAAAGACACAAGACACTGAACAACAGACTCGATCACTTGGGCTCTCCCTATTATGTGTGATCTAATTATCACTTTTGACAAAGCATTATATGTCTTTAAATACATTACATTGATACAAAAACCATGGTCCACATAACATGGACTCAACATAAAAATGAACTAAAACCGTGATACCCATTACAAAATGAGGGGCTTTGTCCCACCCCAAAGTCCCTAAACACTGCATGGTAAATACAACTACATTGACTTTGTTCACTCTACTCCTCAAAATGTGGAGTCTTTGACAAAAACTGGACCAAGTTGGGTTGTGCCCAATAGGACCCCAATGCTCACATGTGACTCATCCTGAGTCACTTAGTTGTGGTGCCCTTGATCTTTGTTAAGATGCCATTGTAGATGGTATTGTACTGCTGGACTATTTTTTTCTACCTTCTTTTCCTCTTAGCGCAATTCTTCCAACAATGCCTTTGTGGTTGGTCTAGCAGCCTTCTGCAACACTTGTTTCTCCCTCTGTCGTGTAGCTCTTGGAGCCTTTCATCTATTGCTTAGAAAAGCTAGAGCGCTTCATCCTACCATGGTTGAGTCCTCTCTGTCAAAATCTACTCTTTCCTCCAAAGATCTTCAATATTTTTCTATTGATTCTTCCCTTCAATGATGCTAGCAAGCTTCTGTGAGACTGGTAGGGTGTTTGCGGTTGCCAAGATCTCTTCTCACTAATTTTTCTTCTCATATAGATCCTCTTCAATCCATTGAATGTTTGGATCCTTCTGTAGTGAGGTCCAAATCTGTATGGTCTCATCTAGTAACTTTCCATAATCTGCCACTCTGTCGAAGATGCCTTTCACTATAGTTTTTAGATCCCTCTCCCTTTTCTCATGTACTTTTGTTGATGTGACTATCTGCAGCCTTATTTGCAGCTTATAAATCCTCACTTCATATTCAAACTTTAATTTTTCGAGCTTATTCTTTGACTCCTTCATCACGAGGTCGATTTTCGTGACCTTCTCTACTAGTGTTTCTTCTTCATGAACCTTTGTGTCCCGAACTTCACTACAATTTTTTGCAATGGCTTCCTCTATTTGTTGTTGTTGTTGGCATGCTTCATCCCTTTATTTGATTGATTTATTGAGCTCCTTCTTCAATGAAGCTTTTTCCTTTTCCACCTAAACGATTAATAGTGAAGTGTTTTGTTCTCACTCCTTCATTTCATCTGTAATACTTTGATGGAACTAGTGTAATACTTGAGTTGGCAGTGTCATGATGTTCATGTCATGTTGGGATAGGGTCCCCTAGGGTAAAATTTTGTAATTAATTTTTGTATACTTTTAAAGTCTCCGCATTTTGAGGGACCGGAGCGTGAAGGTCATATGAGTCAAAAGGGGCTTTAGTCCCTTAGTTTGATAGAAGATAGGGGGTTTTGTGACCTACCCATGGTCCGCAAACCATGGTATTGTAAAAGAGAATACTATATATAGAGGAGTCATAGCGTGTCTAGAAAGTAACTTGAATAAGAAGATCATTGTATGGGTAAGTAATGTAAGGCAGGAAAGTATGTTTCCTATACTTTGGCAAAGGGGAAGGCTCCTACTATTGAGTGTGGGGAGACCATGGTAAGTCTGTAAGTTGAGTGTGTGGGCCCCTACAACTGAGTGTGCAAGGAAGAAGAGTCTTTGATAGAAAAGAATACATCTAATAAAGACTATTTTGAGCCATAATTGTGCATCTATGCATTTGTACTTACTTATGCAAATTCTGTATATTTTCTCTGTTATTCTAAATTTATATAAAGACTTGCTTAATTGAATCATGAAAGTAGGAGATCTTCTTATTTACTTAGTTTCATGATGTTTAAAGCATTTCATGAAGGGTTAGATTTGATATTTGCACATTACTACAATTATCTGTATTGTAAGGGTTAGGGTTTGTGAAAATTCAAATAAGCCCTAGAAACCACAGGAATCCATCAACTGACCTCTGGATGCAAAAACCTGGTTTGGGCATCCCCCGATACTGCTTCGAGTGATATTATGGCCTGTGCTACACAGGTTGTTTCCAAAATGGCCAATAGTTTAGGTTTTTATTTGGTTAGCGTAGCTAACTTTGAACCTGGGTCAGGACCCCTTAAGAAAACAAATGGTTCTATTTCTGAGACTGGGATCTATCTAAGGGATGTGTGATAAGTGGTTTCCCACTAAAAAAGAGATTGAAAAGTGGATAGATTGGAAACTGCACGCGTTTCAGCCCAGGAAAACAGGATTCCATCCCTATCAAAGGAAGAGTGGCCGAATAGATACATATTCACAGATGAACACAAGATATTCTTCTGCTCCTTTCCGTGTGAATTACATGAGTGGTTGTCTAAATTGGTGAATAGTTTGTTGAGAATGCAACAAGATGATGGAGCTTAGTGGAAAGGAGTCGCCTTCACTAAGTGGGCCCACAGGAAAATTATGACGCAAAGTCTATTTTTAGACTATGTCTATTTTTAGACATATGGATCATGTCTATGAGTTGCAGGATGTTGTTTATGGATGATTGGTCAAGTTGGCAAAAATAGATGGACTTCTATTTTTAGACAACAGCGGTGACACTGTCAAGTCTAAATATAGAGAAGTCAAATATTATTAGCTCATAATAATATTTAGACTGTAAACTTTATCTTATTCTCTTGGAGAACTTGAGTTGGAGCTACAGATGTGGCACATACAGCTGACAGAAGGAATCATGTGGTTACCTATGGGTTGACTGAGTTATTGCATGCAGGACTTCAGTGAGAACTCAACTGGTTGAGTTTAGTGGAGCTGGAGGTGGAGTTGATGGAGTTGTGTTCAGTTTGACTTGGTTGAACTAGTTGTATTTAGTCTAACTGGCAAATAGACTAAGTGATGAGTTGTGTGAATTAGCTATTAATTAATTCACTAATTATTAACTAATAATGCAACTAAAGAATACATCAATTAACTCAGTGCATGTACAGTTCAGTGGAGACAGGTGTTAGAGATTGAGATTGCTACCAGTTGTGACTATAGCTGTGCATGAGATCTTGCACAATTAGTGGGATTGAGTTATGCCAATGAGAATTGTGGCCAAGAACAAATGATTATAGCCTATGCTCACATGATTTCTAGTGTGAGTGATTTTCCAAGGTAAAAAGAACTTGGAACGAGTTTGGTTATCATTATTGTTCTTGCAGGATTGTGCAGTGGAGGTAGGCAAGCAGCGGAGGAGATTTGGAGATCATATCTGAGCTGTATTGTGTGTAATTGGTGGAAATAGTACTGAGTACTTGTGAGGAGTATTGTACTATGTTTGTTACATGTTCTCAATCATATAATATACAGATAGTTTGGGGTTTTTTAGCGAGATGCTTTCCCCGAGATACATACTGTGCTGATACATGTGTTTGATGCTTCTATGTGCGCATGTGTATGTTTCTAAATAATGCTACATTGATGATCAACATAGATGATATTATGTATTATGCATGTATTCGGCAATAGTGTATAATCAGGATAATCTCGGTTGAATAAGTGTCATATTATTCATAAATTTCTACATGGTCTCAGAGCAGTTGATCATCAGATCTACTATTCAGGAAGTGTTTACATCTTATTTCTTCAGGCAGAGTCTGTAATTGGGCCAGGTAGCCTCTGGATTCATCCTTCCTTTGGAAGGTGAGGTATCTGGTGAATGCCCATATAGTCGATCTCTGTACGAAAAGTATTTTGTTCTCACGAATTTTAGATCGGAAGCAGTTGATTTTTGAGCTGGTGGAATTCGAATTTGCAGTAGTGTTTTCTTGGTGTCAAAGTTGAAATGTCTTTCAACGGATTACGATTGGAGTATGCCCTTGAGGGCAGCTCAAACTATATTGCATGGAAGGATAGGATGGAGGCAGTGTTAGATGATAATGGGTTGAAGGAGTTCATAGATGCGGATGTCCCAAAACCTATTGATGCTGCTCAAGTCGAGGATTGGCAAAAGAAGACAGCAAAGTGTCGAAGGATTCTGTTGGAGGGCGTGAGGGATCACATTGTGTCTAGCCTCCATAGAAAGGCTTCTCCATTCTTGATGTGGAAAGCGTTGACAGATCTATACCAAAGCAAGAGAAACCAGAGGAAGTTGGTGCTCAAGGATAAACTCAGAAACATCAAATGCGAGAAGGGCGACAGTATGCCCAAGTATCTCACGAAGTTCACCCAATGTAGGGATGAGCTGGGAAGTGTGGGGGTGACTGTCGATGATGAGGACTTGGTGAGCTTGGCTCTACTTGGTCTTCCGAAGATTTTTCATTCTTATCAGGACTTTGTCAATGGTCGGGATAAATTACCAGGATGGGAGCGACTTTGGTCAGATCTTATGTAAGAGGAGATCGGGCCAAATACCAGGGATGGATCTTCGTCAAAGGCAACTGATGAAGAAAATTGCGCTTTGGCTGTCAAAGCAAAGAAGGGGAAGAACAAGAAATCTTCTCATTCCGGTGCAAAAGGCAAGAAGCAAGACATGTCCAAGGTAAAGTGTTTTCACTGTCACTAGCACGGACACTATGCCACAAATTCTCCGTAGAAGAAGAAGAACAAGCAAGCTACTGGATCTCCAGCAAGAGAGGCTCTAGCCTCGCAGTTTGAGCTTGATTTTTCATTGATTGCATGCTTGGTTTCAAGTGTGATGGGATTGGTATTTTTCTTGGACAGTCGTGCGTCTTTTCACATGACTGGAGATCGAGATTTGTTTTCAGATCTAGATGAGAAAGATCTTGGAGTGCACATCGAGATGGGTGATGATGGTAGATATAGTGTGACCGGTATCGGTACCATTTCCTTTGAGAGGAAGTCTAGTAAACCCTTTGTATTGAAGGAAGTCATGCATGTTCCAAGATTGAAGAAGAATCTTAGCTCGGTGGCGATGTTATAAGACAAGGGATATGATGTTGTTTTCAGCGAGGGAAAGGCTTTCCTACGCAGCAAGACAACTGGAGAAACCCGGAAGATAGGGGTTCGAGTGAGGAACCTTTATCAGTTGCATGTAGATGGATGCGTAACAATGGCATGCAAGGAAGAAGGATTGGTGAGCCAGGATGATGGCGAGCTATGGCACAGGAGATTGGGTCACCTTCACCATGGAGCCTTGAAGATACTGCAGCAGATCACTACTAGGCTTCCTAAAGGCACTCTTGCGCAGTCAGATCAATGCAAAGGGTGTACTTCGGGAAAGTTTGTGAAAGCCACCTTTCATGAGAAGGATAGTCACACCACGACGATCCTTGAGAGAATTCACACAGACGTGTGTGGACCTTTCTCAGTAGCTTCGACAGCAAAACACATGTATTATGTGATTTTTGTTGATGATTTCTCTCGTAAGTGTTGGATATTCTTCATGCAGAAGAAGAGTGAGACATACTAAAAGTTCTATGAGTTCAAAGCATTGGTCAAGAAGGAGTCGGGGAAGAAGGTGAAGGCTCTCAGGAGCAATAATGGTGGTGAATACATCTCTGGTGAGTTCAAGGAATTCTGCAGTGCAGAAGGGATTCGAAGAGAGCTCATAGCTCCCCATAACCCACAACAAAACGGGGTTGCTGAGTGAAAGAACAGAATGATCATGGGTGATGCACGGGTGATGTTGCATGATTAGGGCCTACCCCTTCACTTGTGGGCGGAAGCATGCAATACAGCAGTTTATGTGTAGAACCGTTGTCCTCACAGGATACTTGGCATGAGTACACCCAAGGAGGCTTATTCTGGTAAGAGGCCTGATATTTCTCATTTGAGGATTTTTGGTGCTAATGTTTACATGCATGTGGTGAAGGATGCCAGGAAGAAGTTGGAGTTGACGGCAGAGGTTGGGATATTTGTGGGGTACACTGATGCGCCCCACAACTATCGTGTGTATTTTCCAGACAATGGCAAAATTGTTGTGCGATGGGATATAAAATTTCAGGAGGAGAAAGCCATGAATTGTTCGCTTGAGAGGGAGCCACACTTGCATGTAGATGAGGAGCTATTAGTTCCTAAGGATGAGCTTCAGGATGTGGATTAGCCACAGGACGAAGTTCATGGAGTGGTACAGACCACTCATGCAGTGCCAACCATCAGAGGACAAAAGCGCTTGACAGAAGCTGAGCAACTGCCTCAAGATCCAGAGAAAGTTGTAGGACCACCTACAGCCAAACGCAGGCAGAGACAGTCACCTGATTGGTACACTGGATACATGGCTCTTATGAGAAAATGTGTCATGACTAAGCCATCCTCTTTCGAGGAAGTTGTGGAGGATCCCACATGGGTAGACGCCATGGTGGAAGAGTATGATTTGATTGTCAGAAATAGTGCATGGGAGATTGTCCCAAGATCGGAAGGGAAATCGGTCGTGGGTTTGAGATGGATCTACAAAGTTAAGCAGGCAGCTGACGGGAGAGTGGAGAAGTACAAGGCAAGATTTGTTGCCCGAGGCTTTTCACAAATAGAGGGGATCGATTATGAGGAGACCTTTGCACCTGTCGCAAGGTATTCTTCCATATGGACGATTCTTGCTCTCTTAGGGCAGATGGGATGGCACATTCATCAGATGGATGTGAAGACTTCGTTCCTCAACGAAGTCATTGAGGAGGAGGTGTACATTGAGCAGCCCGAAGGTTTTGAGATCTTCAGCAGCGAGTCGCATGTGTGTAGGCTCAAGAGAGCGATGTATGGGTTGAAACAAGCACCACGTGCTTGGTACACACGAATAGACAACTATTTCACCGAACTTGGATTCTCCAAGAGTGAGGCGGATCCTAACCTATACTAGATTGTGGTGGACGGTAAGTTGCTTATCATTGTACTGTATGTAGATGATTTGATTCTAACAGGTGATGAGCTGTTGATGCTTTCATGCAAGGATGATCTTGCTAAGGAGTTTGAGATGAAGGACTTGGGCCTCCTTCATTATTTCCTGGGATTGGAAATCTGGCAGCACAGTGATGGACTATTTGTTTCTCAGGGAAAGTATGCTCGGGAGATACTGGAGAAGTTCAACATGCATGGCTGCAAGCCTATTGAATACTCCTCTTCCTAGAGGTTGGAGGAAGGAGGATGCCACTTCGGGCAGAAGAAGTGGATGCCACTGTTTATTGACAGTTGGTGGGGTCGCTTATGTATCTGGTCAATACACGACCTGATATATGATATGTGTTAACCAGCTTTCACAAGCTATGGTTAAGCCAACCAAGCTCTTCTGGAAGGCGGGCAAGCATGTATTGTGTTATTTGAGAGGCACATCGGGATATGGATTGTGGTACAGACAGGAGGATGAGGTGAAGCTATGTGGCTTCATGGATGCAGATTGGGCAGGAAGCCCAACGGACAGAAAGAGCACATCAGGAGGGGTCTTCAGTGTCAGGTCAACAACAATTTCTTGGTACAGCAGGAAGTAGAGATCCGTGGCACTCAGTTCAGTAGAGGTCGAGTATATGGCAGCAAGTTTGGCTGTATGCGAGGCTATATGGATGAGGAAGATTCTGGTCGGTTTGTTCGGTTCTCATTTAGAGCCTACTGTGATTTACTGTGATAACCAGAGTTGCATTAAACTCTCATCAAATCCTGTATTTCATGATAGATCTAAGCATATTGACATCAGGTACCATCATATCAGAGATCGTGTGTAGCGGATAATCATGTTACTTTCATACATTCCAACGGAGGATCAGGATGCTGATATCTTGATGAAGGCGCTCACCAGGAGCAAATTCAAATACCACTGAGGTAGGATAGGGGTTGCTGATAATCCATATCTTGTTGAGAGGGAGTGTTGAGAATGCAACAAGATGATGGAGCTTAGTGGAAAGGAGTCGCCTTCACTAAGTGGGCCCACAAGCAAATTATGGCGCAAAGTCTATTTTTAGACTATGTCTATT
>APFE030493690.1:21094-38388 GCA_000404065.3 Pinus taeda | reverse complement strand
AAAAATAGATGGACTTCTATTTTTAGACAACAGCGGTGACACTGTCAAGTCTAAATATAGAGCAGTCAAATATTATTATCTCATAATAATATTTAGACTATAAACTTTATCTTATTCTCTTGGAGCACCTGAGTTGGAGCTACATATGTGGCACATGCAGTAGACAGAAGGAATCACGTGGTTACCTATGGGTTGACTGAGCTATTGCATGCAGGACTTCAGTTAGAACTCAACTGGTTGAATTTAGTGGAGCTGGAGGTGGAGTTGATGGAGTTGTGTTCAGTTTGACTTGGTTGAACTGGTTGTATTTAGTCTAACTGGAAAATAGAATAAGTGATGAGTTGTGTGAATTAGTTATTAATTAATTCACTAATTATTAACTGATAATGCAACTAAAGAATACATCTGTTAACTCAGTGCATGTACAGTTCAGTGGAGACAAGTGTTAGAGATTGAGATTGCTATCAGTTGTGACTATAGTTGTGCATGAGATCTTGCACAATCAGTGGGATTGAGTTATGTCAATGAGAATTCTGGCCAAGAACAAATGATTATAGCCTGTGCTCATGTGATTTCCAGTGTAAGTGATTTTCCAAGGTAAAAAGAACTTGGAACGAGTTTGGTTATCATTATTGTTCTTGCAGGATTGTGCAGTGGAGGCAGGCAAGTAGCGGAGGAGATTTGGAGATCAGATCTAAGCTGTATTGTGTGTAACAGGTGGAGATAGTACTGAGTACTTGTGAGGAGTATTGTATTATGTTTGTTACATGTTCTCAATCATATAATATACAGATAATTTGTGGTTTTTAGCGAGATGCTTTCCTTGGGATACATACTGTGTTGATACATGTGTTTGATGCTTCTATGTGCGCATGTGTATGTTTCTAAATAATGCTAAATTGATGATCAACGTAGATGAGATTATTTATTATGCATGTATTCCGCAATAGTGTATAATCAGGATAATCTCGGTTGAATAAGTGTCATATTATTCATAAATTTCTACATAGTTAGGGTACATGGAAGCTTGATGGCCCTATTATGTGGACCCCAAAACTAGTGAAGTGCTTAGAGGCTTTAGAAAACAAAATCATGCGAGTTGTCAATTATTGGATTGATAACATTCTAGGAGGATTCATTACCGATTTCACGATCGATACGTCCACCAGTTATAGTGAAGCGGAGTGCAGGTTTTTCTAAGGTACCAAGAGGTAAGTATCTGAAATCCTTGAAGACCTAGATTAAAATGTGATCATGTGAAAAGCAGGTTCTGTCTTCGAATTGATGTTTGGGACTACATGAAGTGGAAAAGCATTCATAAGGAACCTAGATTCGATTTTTGAGTATAGTCCATTGTTGGGATCATCTGATAGTGACGGTGAAAGCAGTATTTTGAAGACATCATGAGGTGCACTACAGACTGTGAGTTAGAGTATCGTCGGGATACCACATCCATCCACTCCACCTCCACCTCCACCATTCAACATGGCGAACATGATGAAGATGCATGTGTTTAAGGGTTTGGGGACTGAAGACCTTGAATAATTATGGTTTGTAGTAGATGTTGTATGGAAGGCATAGTAGATTATGGATGATGACATGAAGAAAGCGTAGTTGGATACAGTGCTACAGGATAAAGCGTCGAGCTGGTACATCAAGTTTTGTTTAGGTAAACCCAATGTGACTATGCTGGAAACACAACAAGTGCTGAATAATGAGTTTAAGAATCCAAAATCACAATCCCAATCAATGATAGAGTTTAAAGATATCCAGCAGAGGGTAAATGAGTCTACATGGGACTTTGATCAAAGACTGAAGTGTCTAATTCAGTAGGCTAATATGACGATCACAGATAATCAACACAGAGAATAGTACATTGCTTCATTATTTCCTCATCTGAGATTGCCACTATCTCAACAGAAAATAGGAACGCAAGATGAAACCTTAGAGATTTCCATAATATTGGAGGCTTTAACAATGCAAGATACTAATCTAAGGGTTCAACAGATTCAGTCACAGTTGACCAGGTTACATATGGAGTTACAGAGCCTCAAGAAGGGAAAAGAAGTCCAACCAGACATGTGCGTAGATGTTTGGTGCTTGAAATACAAGGGCCATGATCACGATAAGTACCATTGCTCGATCTATCATAATTATCTTATAGGGGGAGGCCCTGTCCCCTTGAAGCAAAGAAATATCGCTAGGCCAAGTGCATGAGTAGCATTGTGGTGCACTATTTGTCAAATTTTTGAGAAGCACGTGATGGATAATTGTCATGTTTTGCAAAATTTTGTACATACCCCGCAACAGTTTCTTTTCACTTTCTAAGAATATGTAGGTCACGATGAGTGCAATTGTCGAAGTTATGAACTAAATATGGAGCAAACCCCTATGTATAGAATGCAGGTGGAAAAATGGCCTCAAGATCACGGAGCAACTGTGGCACATGGAGGATTTCAAGGCCGAGGAAGACAGTGAGGAGGAGGAGATGGAAGGGGTCATGGACATACTATCTGTTACAACTATAGGGAAGTGGTTCATTTCGCTCATGACTGTTAGAATCCAACACACCCCTCCTATTAGTATTGTAGGAAATTTGACCATGTCATAGAAGATTGCCCAGTAGTTATAGCGAAGATGCAAGAAAATAAGGTTTAGACCCAACCACCTATGCAGAATATCCAAATGATGTGATCAAAACCTCGTGAAGAGGATCCTAGTGTAAATATTCTTACATGAAGTAGTATCGCCACTTGAGAAGACAAGGGGAAGCAACCAGAAGTTGAGGGATGGGTATGCAAGGCTGCTGAAAAAGAAGTTGGGTTTGATTTAAGAAAAGTAAAGGAAAACTTTATGGAGGCTAAGAAAAGCTTTGCGGAAGCTTCTACATCAAGAAGCCTGGAGAAGGTCAGAGGAAGAAATACTATGCTAGATATAGAACCTTTAGTATTAGCATCATTTTTAAAGACTTGCATAAAGTTTCTAAGAGATAGAAAGAAGGTAGTGGGGATACAGGAACTAATAGATAACTTTGCAGGTAAGAATAAACCTTTGACGGAACAACACACAATACGCAAAGTGGGAAAAAGAAAGAAGTGAACCGGTCACCAGATGAGACCAACTGCTCAAATCTGAGAATACGATATGGATAAGGTAATTCTCGACTTAGGGTCTAATGTGAACAATTTGCCAAAGCAAACCTGGGAGAGAATGGGGAGACCCGCACTGTAGTGGTCTTCGATCCATATACGAATTAAGAACCAACAAAATAACATTCTTATGGTGCACCTATATCGGGTAACAGTAGATATTGAAGGAGCAAGCACCCTAGATGATTTTGAAGTGATTAAGATTGTTGATGATAGTAACCCTTACTTAGCACTACTTGCCATTGGTTGGGCCTTTGATATGGACGCAGTCATTAATCTCAAAAAACATAGAATGACAATCGAAAGGAAGGATCTTAGGGTTATTGTTCCATTGGATCCGATTGAGGGTGTGTGATGTACTGAACTAGTCCACGATTATGAAGAAGAAGACACCCTTGATTAGATCTATAAGATCCCTACGCGTGATAAGGATTGTATCAACCCAACTATGGATGGAGAGATCGCGTGGGATAGGGATAGTTCCAGCAATTTGGATTCTAATGAGGAGCTTGAGTATTGGAAAAACTGACTACATGAAGTATCATCATTGCGTTGTAGTAGGCTTACATAGTTGCTTCGATGCATATCCAATGAGGTACGAAATTTACCTTATTGTGATGGTTTAGAAGATTTTAATTTGTTTTTGGATAAGTTGGAATTGGATGTACCATAGGAACATCAGTTCTAAGCTCTAGATATTACGTTGCGAGCTACACCTACTCATTGGTGGGGTACACACAAGGACAGCTTCACTGATTGGAAGGAGTACCGAAGAATGATGAAGTTGAGGTTTAGGTACACCAATACCTGATTGGTGGATAAATACACAGGGAAGGATGATCCATGTGAGCGTTTGGTGCGATGGATGAAAGCATGGGGAGAAGAACGATAGCTGGAGTGAGTTCACATATTTTTTCATACTTTGGACACCATCCCAATGAACTGGTATTTGGAAACTAAGGTGCGACAAGCGACAGTAGAATGGGACATCCTGAAGGAGAGATTTTTGTTAACTTTTAGCTTTGAATATGGGTTTGAATGTATAGATGAGGTGCTCTGAGAGATCAAAGCCACTATATTCAAAAGTCTTGAAGAGTCGGTTAAGTGGGTACATCCAGATTGGATTACGCAGCTATGCCATGCGCTTGAATGTTATAATGTGAATACGGAGGGGGGTAAAGAAGATCCCATAAGCATCAACATTCCTGAGTCTGAAGGACAACACGAAGTTGAGGGACCTAAGGTGGAAATCTTTGATATATTAGAGCCTTTAAAGACCAAGCAAGTAAATATTGGATTAGAAGCACATCTGAAGTTTCCCATGGACCTATTGCGTGAATATCGGGACTTGTTTCCCACCAAGTTCTCTGATTTAAAAGGGATAGTAGGCGATCTGGGTGTCATGAAGATCACATTGAAACCAGATGTGAAGCTAGTAAAATAGCACCCCTTTCGATTAAATCCCAACTATAAAGAAAATGTGCGAAAGGAGTTGGATAAGATGTTGGAAGCTGGGATCGTTAAACCTATGGAGGAGTTAGACTGGGTGAGTCCCATGGTGGTTCAAGAAAATAATCAGTAGGATGAAATTTGGATATGTGTATATTTGAGGAACTTGAACAACGTGTGCATCCATGATCCATTCCCTACACCATTTATAAATGAGGTACTCGAGAATGTTGGAGGCTAGGAAGCATACTCGTTCACAAATGGGTTCTCAGTGTACCATCATATCAAGATCGCGCCGAAGGATTCAAGTAAGACCACCTTTGTGACTTAGTGGGTTTGTTTTCAATACATAGTGATGCCTTTTGGGCTGAAGAATGCGCATACAATCTTTTCGCATGTGGTAATTGTGGACTTTAGGGAATTTATCCACAGATTTTTGGAAGTCTACTTTGATGAGTGGACAGTCTTTGGATTGGTAAAGCACCATGTTGCTAGTCTGCACCTTATGCTGGATACCTGTCGAAGACATCAAATAGCCCTTAACATAAAGAAGTGCATATTTTGTGTACCTTATGGGATACTCTTGGGTCATGTGGTTTACAAGCAGGGATTGATTGTAGACCTTGCCAAGATAGAAGTCATTATTAATTTGGAGGCCCCGAGGAATGTTAAGCAGATGCGCGCAGTGTTGGGTCATACTGGGTATTACAAGATGTTCTTCAAAGCGTATGCAAAAATAATTGTGCCAATGGAAAAAATGTTGAAAAAGGATGTGAAATTTTGCTGGGATGAGGATTTTTAGAAAAGTTTGGATGTTTTCAAGGAGAAAATGGTCACCGCGCCCATCTTAGTGTTCCTTGATTGGAGGAAGGAGTTTCACATCCAACTAGGTGAAGGAGATATTGACCACCTAGTAATATTTGTGAGTAGGAAGTTGTAGAAGGAAAAAAATAACTACACAACCACAGATCGTGAAGGACTAGTGATGGTCTACCCACTATAGAAATTTTGGCACTATCTGTTGGGATCACACTTTAAGATGTATACAGACCATTCTTCTCTAAAATACTTGGTCAACAAGCTTGTGTTGGGGGGAAAGATTTGTAGGTGGTTGTTGTTATTCCAAGAATACAATTTTGAGGTAATTGTGGAGCTTGGACGGCTAAATGTTGGTCCTAATCAGCTCTCATAGATTGAGACTAGTGATGAGCCTACAAGTTTGGAGGAAGGGTTGTCTGATGTGAAACTCTTCACTATTCATGTTGTAGATGATCACTTCGGATATATAGTTCATTTTTTTCTATAGGTACACCTTGGAAGGATATTCGATGCAACAGAAGAAAGAACTAGTGGCTCGAGTAGCTGATTTTTATGTAATACCCTAACACTTATATAAAATGGGCTCTAATGAAATATTGTGCAGATATGTCTCGGAGAATGAGAGGCCAAGAATTCTGGCATAAGCACATGGAGGAGTAGCAGGAGTACATTACGCAGAGAAAGCGACTATGTAGAAAATTCTATGCGCGGGACTTTGGTAGCCTATGGTGTATAACGACTCGAAAATGTATTGTAGGGTATGTGATGTTTGTCAAAGGATGGGGAAACCATCGCGAAGAGATGAATTTCCCCTCAATCTGCAAGTGTCAGTGTAGGTGTTCCATAAGTGGGTGATAGACTTTGGGGGTCCAATTCAACCACCAAGGAAAAGCACAAGGGCTAGATTGTAGGTTTTAAGCCTATACAGAAATTACCTGCATACGAATTCTAAAAACAGAAAATAAACAATGGTGAGAGAATAAAACACAAAACAGATATACACAGAGATTTCCCCTGGATCCAAAAACTGGAAATTCCAGATTGATTTTTCATTATATTCCTTTCAATGTTATAATACATATATATACATGCCAAAGCATCCATAAACCCCATTCCATTAACCTTGGATTAGAACATAACCATAGTACCCTTGACCGGATCTACAAAATACCATGGACTAAAAACCATCATGGCCAAAACCATGTGCGGAATCCATGCACAAAACCATAGGTAGGTCTGCCCACCTAATATAGGGTCCAAAAAACAATTCCTTGGGTGCTTCCCTAAGCCCCATGCAAGGGGGCTACCACCAAACCGCATACCCCCCGATAGGGGGAGTATCTACCCCACCTGTGACCCCCCGATAGTGCCTGCCACAACGTACAGGGTGGGTTACCACTTGGGGTAGTCATGGAAAGAATATAGCACAACCCAACATAGATACATTATTACAGTGATGGAATACTTGACAAGATGGGTGGAGGCATAGCCTATAAAATATTGTAGCATAGCTACAGTCACGAAGTTTATTTGAGTATATATTGTCTGAGTTTGACTGCCCTGAAATTTTAATGAGTGATAGGGGCATGCACTTCTTAAATGAAACAATTATTGCGTTGCTTGAGGAATTCTAGGTCTATCATCAGAAGATTACACCTTATCACCCTCAAGCAAATGGCATGGTGGAAGCATTAAATAAAATTTTGGAGAGCGCCTTGACAAAGATTTGCAATGCTAAGTGGAATGACTGGGATGTGCACATTCCAGTGGTCCTTTTGGCGTATAGGACTACTTGTAAGAATTTGACAGGCCAAACCCCATTCAGATTGGTATATGGGTAGGAGGTTGTAATTCCCATGGAATACATTATGCCAAGTTTGTAGATTACAATAGTTACAGACATGGTTGATTGCGATACTATGGAGGAGCGACTTGCGTAATTTGTAGAACTGTAAGAGGATCACTTCTTGGTAGGATTTCATCAACAAGTACAAAAGAACAGTGAAAAATCATGGCATCATCACCATATAAACAATGCACCTTTAAGAACGATGATTTGGTGTTGTTTATAATTGTAAGTTTACAAAATTCCTCGGAAAATTTCAGATGGATCGGCTGGGACCCTATGTTGTGAAGGAAATTACAGAGGGCAGCATAGTTCAGCTCGCAAAGTTGAATGGGGAATTAGTCCTGCCAAAATTAAATGGAATTCGATTGAAGTTGTACAGGCATGATTCCACCCCTACGCAATGACTAGATGATTTCAGGATAGACTTAGTACTCCAAGTAGTTGCAAGGAAGTACGAGACTATAAACTACACTGCCCGAAATTTGGAAAGCTGAAGTGAGGAGGTTGTGCAATGAATTGAAGTCAGCTACTGAGGGGAGTTATGTCGAAGGAGTTATGCCTCAATATTTAGTACCTCGCAGCCTGGCTAAAAGGTGACCATTGGAAGCACTGTAGATGATTGCACAGAAAAAGTTTCATTGAAAGGAGTAGGGAAAATGCATTTATGGAGCATATCTTAGGAAATCTGCCACCAAAGATGCATTAATGATTGGGTATCAAAGGAAATGGTTGGATTTGAATTCAAATTCATATATAAATATGGCATGTCACTCTGCATTTGAACACTTTGCCTCTTGAGATTTTTCCTTAATATTTTTCACCTTGCTGATCCAGATTGGGAGGAACTCTTTTCACAACTGGGGTTGGTAGACATGCGTGAATATTTAAGTAAGAGTTTTATGGACAAAATGACTGCAACTCCCCCTGAGACAAAGGAAGCCCCATTTGTACCTGCAGGATTTCCAACTACAGTGCCTATGTCTCCTAGACTTAAGCCTTCTACTTCCAAGGCGGGAGACAAGAAGTAGCGGAAACCTCAACAGGTCCTAGTGAGGCAGCCACTGCAAAAAACCCCATAGAAATCCACAAGAATGGGAAGATGGATTGGTCATAATAGCAAACAGATCTGATGGATTTTGATGAGTAAGAACTACGTGGAGGCATACAAGAAATTGATGTTGAGGGCGAGATGATGACTTGGTTGCTGAAATATATTTTGCCATGAAAGGCCATGGCTACAGTACCAAAAGATCCAGACAGCATGAAGTTCATGGTGTCCATGCCAATATTACTAGAGAAAGTGATGTTTGAGGGTGCATTGCTGGCTCACATACCAACCCTAAAGATGGAGGATTGGAACATAAGGGACCATGAGAAGTTCCCTCATTTGGCACTGAGAAAATACATGTCCAAGGTATATTATGAAAAGTCGGAGGTCACACGGTTAGAACCAATGACATGTGTAGCTGGTGTTTAGGCTGTGGGGCTCCTCAATATGCTATGGGTGTTGCACTTCAATCGCACCAACATAAACACCATCTGTGTGCACCAATTTCTAACACTGGTCCATGATAGGTGTCTCTGGCTAGGGGAACCCATCCCTATCACAGACATGTTGATCCACCAAATTACATTGCTCCCATACCAAGGGGTGGACCCTGTATAGGCGTTTGGAGGCAAAACGTGGGAAACAAATCTTTCTTACCAAATGAAGAGCTAGTTTGTTCTGATAAAGAAGTCATGAGGATACTCCGTCTGCTCTATCTCGGATCCCACGGTGCAGTTTTCCACTCAGATATTAGCAGGAAAGATAATGCGTAAGTGCCACGGAGATGAATTACTCACACTAGTTATCTCTTTGGTTGGGTAGTGCACCAAAGGAGTCCACTATAACTAGGCTCAGTATTTATGCAAGGATTTTCTACAGAACTATAGGGAGGCCTAGGATGAGGGCAAGGTGTTCCATTATGCCTGATTGTTGCTACTGATAGTACTGGTGGCCTAGATGATACCTAAGAATAGTCATTTCCTCCACATGACTAGGACCTCCTAGAGGCAGCAAATTTTGCTTCGCTCTTAGCTACTAAGGACCTCACGTGAATCACAAAGATGAAGATATTTTGGTTTATCTTTAAGATGGAACTGAGGATGGTGATTTTTCGGAGGTTGAGGCTATCACCCACATTACACACGAAGTATGAAACCATAGCTGACTTTAAAGAAGATTTCCACAATCTGCATATTCGTGCAAAGAAGGATGTCATGGGAATATGGAATAAGTTGCCTTACTTGGTGGTCAAGGAAGATATAATAGGGGTCATCAACAAGAGGCCAAGTGACTAGATCACCCCTTCAGATGTCGGTGTAGGTACCAGTAAGGTCACTGAGGGATCAACCGCGTAGATCACAGTAGTAGAGAAGAAAGGGGAAACAAAAAAGGCTTCTACTCGAGAAAAATCTACGCATAAGAAGGAAGTTGCTTCATGAGAGAAAGAAGTGGTGACTAAAGAAAAATCAGCATGGGAAAAAATGACATCGAAGGCGACAATGGATGTCGAGGAGTCAGAAATGGAGAAAACACTGGAGGAGGAAGAAACATAGTAAGAAGATGAAGGGGGTCTGGAGTTAGAATCCCCCATTATAGTTAAGAAAAGGAAGAAGCAAACCTCAACTGGGCTGCGCAAGAAACAAAAGTTTTACCGATCAGTTAGTGCAACCCCTTTGGTCCTCACTAAAGGGGACTTAGATGAAATAGGCAATGTGGTCCGCAACAGGACAACAGATCTTTGGGGCCACTTTAAGGAACAGTACTAGTAGGCGTTGGGAGAGGTTCAACATGACATGTGTGAATTTCACGTCCAAATAGGTATGTTACAAGCGTGAGACATGCGAGTGGGAAGAAAGCAAGCCCGAGTCAAGTGAGCGGGTCAGTTATAGACATAGAAATGACTTTGGATCTCCGTGTTATTCAACTACCAAAAGGATCTCTGTGCACCGAGACAAAAAAAAAGGGCCCAACTGATGTAGATGAAGAACTTGGGCTTAAATCTCACCGCACTCCCCATCCAGACCCTACATGAACTACACCAAGGGATGTCTGATGAATTGAGGGTTTAAAAGCAACGCAAACTGTTGGTAATCAGAAGTAAAGACAAATAACTATAAGATTTTTTAGGAGAAGGCACAGGTGTTTAAAGAAAAACAAGAGATCACTGCACGGAGCCAACAGTTGGAAGTAGTCATTTCATAGGCCTGCAGTGACCTTCTAGAGCTCAAGATCCTGGTAGAAGCGGCCTCCACGAAGAAGATTCAAAAGTTGGTCACTGCAGTGAAGGAGTCGAAGGATGAAATTGGCTAAGTTTGCTTCACGTTACAGCTGTAGATTTAAGGTTACAGCTTAAAATGCAACCCACGACTCCTCCAGAAGTTAGAGAGTAGCGTGCAACTGCTATCAAAGAAAGCTTGGAAACCTTGGAATATGTAGTCAAGGGTTGTACAAAGTTGTTTGAGAAGGCCATGGAATTGTGGAACTCACTGCATGAGGATCCCACTCGGAAAAATATTACCGTAGGCATCAGGGAGAAGTAGAGTAAATTCAATGAAATCATGTCAATAGTGCGGAGCTTAGCACCAGTGAAAAGGTTCACCAAACTTCAGGAAGGCAAGTTAATTCAAACCAAGATTGGTGAGCTGTGATGCAAGTAAATGATTACCTCTTTGAGGATGCATCCATGGACAGATGAGGCTAGCCTGTTGACTCTCTTCATACAAAGTAAGCTCAAAGGGATGCAGCGGACTCAAAGGACCATGGGCCCTGTAGTTCAAGGCCCAATTACCAAAAAGTTTTTCAAGGACGTGCAACAAATTTCTACATAGGGAACAAAAAACCTATAGGTTTTGAAGCTTGAATTTAGAAAGTTGCAGGTGAAGATTGAGGCGGTAGCAGAGTGACTCAAGGACGAGTCACAAAAATATCTTGGGGTCCTATTGGGACAAGGTCCCCTGTGGTAATATTTTGTAATTAATATTTTGTATACTTGTAAAGTCTTTAAATTTTGAGGGAGCGTAGCGCAAAGGTAATAGGATTCAAACGAAGCTTTAGTCCCATAATTTGTTAGAAGATAGGGAGTTTTGTGACCCACCCATGGTCCACAGACCATGGCATTGTCAAAGAGAAGACTATATATAAAGGATTCATAGCGAGTCTAGAAAGTAACTTGAATAAGCAGATCGTTGTATGGGAAAGTAAGCTAAGGTAGGAAAGTATATTTCCTATACTTAGGTGAAAGGGAAGGCTCTTGTTGCTGAGTGCATGGAGACCTTGGTAAGTCCGCAAGATGAGTGCGCGTGATCCAAAACAGATTTTGGATAGACCCATGAGTCTAAGTGTTCCTCGCTGAGGAAAATGAAAGTCCAAGGAAGTTCCTGGAACTAGCCCCGTTGCAAATATTGTCTCATTCTGAATATATTGCAACTTGAATGGGCAAAAACTGACTTAGGATGCAGAAGTTATCCCAAAAAGAAGCTTCCCTTTTTCCAAAGGAAAAAGAGGCAAAATCCCTTAAAAAGGGATCCAAAAAACCCTCTAAATCTTTAAGTCTTCTAAAAAAATCCAAAAATCCATCGCAAAAGGAGAATTTTTAGACTTATCAAATAACACTATAGGGAGAAAAAAAGCATGAGAAAACAACAAAAATCGAGCATATCGGAGGTCAAGAGAGCAATGAACAGGAGCCCTCAGATCTGGCCAATCAACGGTCTAGATCTGATCGACAAATCGCATTGCATGAGGCAAAGAGGAGGACTTAAGGTCAGGTGGAAGTCTCCCCCGATCAACGACCTCCGATCGTCGGATCGGCAAATCGCATCGCATGAGGCAAAGAGGAGGACTTAAGGTCGGGCAAAAGGCACCCCCGATCAGCAACCTCTGATGATCGGATCGGCGGGTCCCATCGGAGGAAGGCACATGTGATATAACATAGGGATCGGGTCGAGCGATATGCCGATCGCTGATATCAGTGGATCGCAATCGGCGATGCCACGAGGCAAAGGCGGGACCCCATGATACACGCAACTTGCAATATATATATATATATAGACAGAACCGATGGTGTGATAAAAGACATTTGATATATTTTGAAGTCCGTTAAAAAGGCAATTTTATGTGTATTTTGCATATTTCGTTTAATAAATGAAAACCGAAGGAATGCACCGATCCAATGAAACCGGACCCAAAAGGGTTTCGAAATTCAAATACATATTATTTTAAAATCCACCATAAGGCCATTTTCCGGATTTTTAATGTTTTAATGTATTTTATAAATACAAAGGGAAAGCCATGGAACAGGCAATTGCGACTTGCGACAGCAATTAAGGGAAAACCTGAGAATGTTATAAAGCATAATTAAAGACTTTTGAAGTCTGATGAACAGTGATTTGGCAATTTTTCCCATGTTTTACAGCGTTCTCTGTGTAAATAGGGAACAACTGTTTCTAGGGGATTTCAAGAGCCGATGCACTCTCCTGTTGTGCAACAGGTGGCCACCATCCCTAAGGGTGTTTAGCAATGATTTCTAATGCTCAGAAAGGGCATTTGAGCGGACCAAAATAGGAATACAAAGATCACGAGAGGGAAAATGAACCAACAACATCGATTTGGCTTAAAAGCCACAGAACGACAGAGACAGGGGTGGTTGTTGATTGTTGGTTGTTGAGGTTGTTGTTGGGGTTGTGTTGCTGAAAGTTAAGCCAAAGCAGGAAGTTAAGGTGAAGAGGCAGCGCAGAAGCAAAAAGTGCAACCATGGGAATCACTTGGGAGCCAAGTGAAAAGCCAAGAGAGTTGTAAAATGATAGAGGGTAGAAAGAAGCCATAGCCGAAGAGCCAGAGCCAGAGCCAAAGTTGAAGAGCCAGAGTCAGAGCCAAGAGCTAGGACCAAGAGCCAAGAGCCAGAGCTAAGAGCCAAAGCTTCAAGAGCCAGGAAATAACATGGTGTCTGAACCCATTGTTTCTATGTAAAGTAGTAGGATTTGAGCTAAGAGCTTGTAAAAAATACTTATACCATAATCCCAGAGAGCCTAGTTGAGTTGACTAGATCTCCCAGAGATGTAGCCCAAGAGTTGTGGGTGAACTCCTAATTAAATTATTGTTTCTATGTGATTGTTTATTGCTGCACTGTTTACTGTTATAGGCATTTATATATTAGTTTAAGCACATCAACTTACTTTATCACAGACAATAGATTTTAAAGCATATAATCAGTTAAAAATAAATATAAGCATACACCTATATTTGCAAGCATTTCTTAATTCCACATTGGCTAATCAATAAGACTTGGGAATATTTAAAGCTTTGGAAATGGGAGAGGTTCTTGTAAGTTAGACAAGAAGCCTAAGTGCCCCATTTTCAGATTAGGTAGAAAGAAGCCAGAGCCGAAGAGCCAGAGCCAAAGCCAGAGCCAAAGAGCTAGAGTCAGAGCCAAGAGCTAGGACCAAGAGGCAAGAGCCAAGGAATAACATGGTGTCTGAACCCACTGTTTTTGTGTAGAGTAGTAGGATTTGAGCCAAGAGCTTGTAAAAAGGACTTATACCATAATCCCAGAGAGCCTAGTTGAGTTAACTAGAGCTCACAAAGACATAGCCCAAGAGCTGTGGGTGAACTCCTAATTAAATTGTTGTTTCTATGTGATTGTTTATTGCTACACTGTTTCTGTTATATGCATTTATATATCAGTTTAAGCACATCAACTTATAGCATAGAAAATAGATTTTAAAGCATATATTCAGTTAAAAATAAATATAAGCATACACCTATATTTTCAAGCATTTCTTAATTACGCATTGCTTAATTAATAAGACTTGGGAATATTTAAAGCTTTGGAAGTGGGAGAGGTTCTTGTAAGTTAAACAAGAAGCCTAAGTGATCCATTTTCAAATCAGGTGGTGTCAGAGCTTAAGTTTGATTAAACCCACCATCAAAGGATGTTATATCAGAATGCTTGATTGACAGAGCAAAGATTGCTTGTCTGAAAGGTGTTTATGAGGTCAAGGATTGATTGTCTGATTGATGTATGCTTGTTGTGGACTGACTATTTTCTGAGTTTGCAGAGGTAAAGGGAAAGCTACTGATAGCTCAGTCTAGGAAGGACAAATAGGAATAAAGGTTGAAGGCATTCTTCTATCCCAAAGGACCTCAAGGCAATGCTTAAAGCATAAGAGGCTTGTTGCAGAATAAGCTCTTTATTTATCTTGTTGAAGTTGTTTTTGTTCATTGGCATAATGAAAACTTCTACAAGTGGGTCCTCAAATTCTGCCTTCTTCACAAGATTCTTTGATGAAGACATGAAGAAATAATTTTCCACCATGATGGATATGGTGAGAGAAATGTATGAGGATGGAAGGAAGAGCAACATGCTTAGAGAGTAGTTGAATTCCATGAAGGAAGAGAAGCAGTTGCTTTCTGACAAATTACAGGAAATGGAGAGGCAACTTCATATTGCAAATATGAACCTGAAAAGGATGCATGAGTTGGAGACATAGCTCTTTGTTTCCCAAGAAGCCTTAGTCAAGTATCAGCTTGAAGAATAGGTAAATCATTCCAATTTGTCTTCAAATTCCTCTAAGGATGCTTATATTGGTTCTTTTGAAAAACATACTAAAGGCATAGGTTCCAAGATAATGCCCAAGATGGGAAATGAAGCAAAGGGCTTCGGTAGACATGCACAAGGTATTGTTGAGCCAATAATGATTGAGGAGTGGCCTAAGTATTTGGGTCTTGGCTATGGACAAGCTTATGGAGAAAGTTCCGAGGCTGCCATGAAGGCCATTGAAACAACTCCAAGAAGGAGTTGCATTACAGAGTGTGAAGATTGTATTTAGAAGGAATGTAATAGCTTGAAACATCATTTGCAGGATGCAGGTGTTCAGAAGCACACACTTGAACTAGAGAGTTGGGGAGACTCCAACAGCCTTGAAGAGATTGACGATGTTCCAAGGGAGCCACTTCTTCATTTGCTTCACCGCCTCATGAAGGCGATAAAGGTGAAAGAGAAAGGTATAAATCTGGTTCTAAACATTTTCCTTTTGATTATGCAAAGCATGATAAATTTCCACGTATGTATGGAAAAAAAAAATTGCATGTTCCTTTTGTGGGTTGGATAACCATAATGTTTTTAGATGTTGGAAGAGAACGGCCACGTACAAGAAACTTTTGAAGGAAAAGAAGCAAGAAGCCAAAGGTCCATTGGACAAGGCAAATCATGTTATCAAGAGGATGCGCATGCAGTGCACTTACTGCCATAAGAAGGGACATGTTGCTGCAAAATGTTGGACTCTGAATCCAGCAATGCTTCCACAAATGCTGAAGAATGTGGAAAGAGAAGATGGCAAAACTGGAAGTGAACATTCCATGAATGATGCATCTCAGAATGATTCACATGATGATGCTAATGTGCAGACAAAAGTAGTGCCTTTGAAAGGGATTGGTAAGGAACAATTAGAGTTCTTATCTGATTAAGATTTCATATCTATTAATGCATCTACATTATATTTCATTTCAGCCTCAAAAGTATAGTGTGCTTAAGTGAAAGTTGAAGGATGAAATGCATGCATGATCATGAGATGCATGAACACAGGGATGATGATTTCCTTGTTTTTGAACATGTGTAATTAACTTGCAGGGTTGATTGCTTTGACATGCATGTGATTCCATGTTGACTTGGGAGAAGTTAGCTTGGTCTCCAAATGGAGATAATGATGAAGTGTTTCATCTTTTGAAAAAGAGTCCTAATGGCCTTTTTCTACATGCTTGACTTGAAGGGTCATTTGTTTAAAGGCATGTTTTGTGGGCTTGTTATCTAGTCCATCATTTGTATGCAAATGTAAGACATGGAGGTGTTCATAAGATGTGAAGTCTGTTCTTTTGCTAAAGCGGGAGTTTAAGCCATCCAGTTGTTTTCTGTATTTCTGTTGTTGTTGACAACTTTTCAAATAGGTACAAATGAAAGTTTTGTGGAGCATATGTACTTCACATTTGTTTGAGCCACCTTGGATCAATGATCAAGGAAGAGAATCTCAAACTACCTTCTATAACCATTTCAATAGGAGTTCTACAGAAGGGCAAGGAGGAAGATAGTTCTTCCCAAGAAAACTAGCCCATCCAAGAAAGGAAGTGGTTAGAAACTTTGGTTTAGAGGCACTATGCAAAGGAATGTGTAGGGAGGCTGAAAGAAGAGGGTGAGTCACTCTCCTTTACTGTTCAATTCAGTATATCAGTCTTTTGGAGACCAAAAGTTCTTTTAGTAGGAAGGCGTGATCCAAAATGGATTTTGGATAAACCCCTGAGTTTAAGTGTTCCTCACTGAGGAAAATGAAAGTTCATGGAACTAGCCCCATTGTAGGTATTGTCTCTTTCTAAATCTACTACAACTTGAATGGGCAAAAACTGACTTAGGATGCAGAAGTTATCCCAAAAATAAGTTACCCTTTTTCCAAAGGAAAAAGAGGCAAAATCCCTTAAAAAGGGATCCAAAACACCCTCTAAATCTTCAAGTCTTCTAAAAAATTCCAAAATCCATCATAAAAGGAGAAATTTTAGACTTATCAGATAACACTATCAAGAGGCAAAAAAACACGAGAAAACAACGAAAATCAAGCCTATCGGAGGTCAACAGAGCAATGAACAGGAGTCGTCGAATCTGGCTAATCAATGATCTAGATCCGATTGGCAAATCGCATCGCATGAGGCAAAGAGGACTTAAAGTCGGGCAGAAGGCACCCCCAATCAGCGACCTCCGATGATTGGATCGGAAAATCACATCACATGAGGCAAAGAGGAGGACTTAAGGTCAGGTGGAAGGCACCCCCGATCAGCGACCTCCGACGATTGGTCTGGCGAGTCGAATCGGAGGAAGGCACATGTGATATAACATAAGGATCGGGCCGAGTGATATGCCGATCACCAATATCGGCAGATCGAAATCAACGATGCCATGAGGCAAAGGTGGGACCTCGTGATACACGCGACTTGCGAT
>APFE030493690.1:1891-16949 GCA_000404065.3 Pinus taeda | reverse complement strand
TATGACCGGTGAATGGAATAACCCAACCCAACTCAATCATGGTGATGGAGTGAAAGTGTCATGTTCAAGAGCGACTCGCTACCAATAAAGTTTCTTCAAGTTTTCTTCCCAATTTTCCCCCCGTCATTGTTGACTAGTACCTCTTTATTTTTATCAGGCTTGAGGAGGATAACGTATGCTTGTTCTATAATTTTCCCTTCAGGCAAACCCGTCGCTATGTTTTAACGAGCTTAGCGACAGCGAAACTTGTTCTTGCCTAAATAGACAAGTTTGTTGCTATTGGTTTTAATGAGTTTAACGACAAAGACATCTCGGTCCTTTTTCAATTTTAGAGAGTCTGAAAAGGGATGGAAAGGAAACTCCAGTGATCCTTTTTTGTCATATAATCCCTTAAGTCCGTAAAAGTATAAAATAATACGAAATGGATGAATTTTCGATAGTTTTAACAAGCCAAATAAGACAAGTGCTCGATCTTTTTCTGTAATAATCCCTCAAGTCCAAAAAAATTAAAATCTAAAGGAGGGATAACACTTCCGATAGCTTTAACGAGCTGGAGAGGCCAATTGCTCGGCACTCTTTTCATATTTTACGAGTCAGATGAAAAGAGCTTAAAGGAGACACGTTTTTGAGGAACGAGTGATATTTTCAGGTAGCTGTTGATTCCAAGTAAGGTTTGGAATTTTCCAATCATGGCAGTGTTACAAGGATGGCTAACAAAATCACTCGTCGCAGTTGTTCCTCAAAAAGGTAAACAATCAAATGGAGGCGTATGATCAGCTAAAACAGAGTGGAGGTGATGATGAGAACACGACCAAGGCTCAAAAGTTGATGATAATGCATTCGCAATGGTTATTTACCGGAGGTTGGTTGATTTTTTAATGAGCTTAAACTCTAGGGGAACATTTGCTCATTGCTTAGGTTTAATTTTTAACAAGCTTGAACTTTGCATAAAAACTGCTCATGGCGGGTTTATTTTTTAACGAGCTTGAACCCTGCAGTAACACTGCTTGTGGCCTGGTTTATTTTTTAATGAGCTTGAACCATGCGACAACATATGCTTAGATTTAGTTTCATGTTTACATAAGCTTGAAACGAAAAACTATGCTTGTTATAAGTTCACATGCCCCCAGCATAATAACGCAAATCGAGGTGCATGCCCCCCAAGCTTCATTGCATTCAACACGGTGGTTGGAATGAAGGTTTACCTTCAAGATCTTTGAAAGACTCGACTTGGATTTGGAAAGGGAGTTGTTTCATTTTTTAATGAGCTTGACCCAATAAAATAACTATCCTCATAATCCACCGTATTTATAGTATTTGATAGAAAATCAAAAACTGAAGGATGATTAAGGTTGCTGGAATAATCTTCATGGTAATCCAGAAGATGGGAATGATGGTGGTAATCTTCCCATGGTACCTCTCCTATCATCATTTACTAAATGATTCCCTCCTCTGTAGAATGTATATGTGACCAAGGATCTGAAGAGATACCATATTCCTTAGACCTATCTATCCAAACACTCGATGAGCATTGATTTAGGTTTGCCCCCCAGGCCAAGAAAATTGATTGCTACAATATTTCTAAAATGGCAATGATCCATGCTATCAAAATGTTCAGGAATCTTCTGAATCTACAAGATATCATATTGCAGGTTCCCACTGTGGCCACTTCCACCAGATTGTTTGGAGGCAGTAGGGAAAAAGTACCCATCAATGTATGGTCTTTTAATAGGCCTACTCCAATATTTTGAAGTGACTGAGAGCTTCAGTGGATCATCGGAATGCTTCCCATAACTTGTGAATTGTTGGGGAGAAACGTTTGTTGGTCGATGATTGTAATTCCTCCTTGGAAAGGAAATGTAATATTTCTGAAGTATGTCGACACAACAGTAGCCATAACATATATCCAGGACCTTCCCAGTAGGATGTTGTAATCAAGGTTTCCATCGATAACTTCAACATCAATTTCTACTGTTTTGCCCCCCAGTTCGACTTGCAAGTTACTTAAAATCTCGTATGGAGTGTATGTTCATCCATCAAATGATTTTAATGTTGTCGATGATCGCGACAAGGGTGGTGAACCTAATGTTTTCCAGAAACTCATCGACATAATACATGTAGATGCTCCCTCATCAATAATTGTTTGATGAACAGTTTTGTTGAGGGCTTTCACTTGAATAAGGAAAGCGAGTTGAGCTGGTAACTACGGGTCATATCCTTTATGATTAAAGGTCACAAGATTGGAATCCACTGGATCAATCCCACCTATTGCTGATAATAGAGCCTACTTCTGGGAGGGGCAATTTTGCAGTACCTCAAGTGTCGACATATCGGACGGCGATTGGGCCAGGTCCTCTACTATATTATAATTTTGTGTTGCTCTAGCATGAGGATTAAATGTTGATTTATATACTACTCCTTTTGGTGGCTTTATCATTAGCTCAGGAATGATGGGCGGCACAACTTTGGTTGAAGTTGTTGTCGAACTACTAGGTTGATCAGTAGCCTTGTTGTTCGATAGCTGTGGATTCCCGTAATCTTTATTCCTAGTCGATATCAAAGCATCTTTTTGTTGTTTTGAAATGGACAACATAAGCACTTGGGATGGGGAAGCATTGTCACTAGCAACCAGATTGGTTCCCAGTTTTGGAAACGGATCAGTTAATATAGCTGAGGTTTTTGAACTCTTAAAGAGTTTCTTAACTTCAGCTTTATGTGGACAATCTCTCATCCAATGATCCGCATCGCATATCTAACAGCCTGTAGGGGGTTTCCTTTGCCTAGAAGGGTTTGTAGAAGGTTTTTCAGGAGATGACTTACCCTGCTTCTTCTTTTCCCCTTTCTTTTTCTTCTTGCCTCCTGGTTGCTTCGATTCTTCATTTGCACTTTGACTAGAAACCGTATGAGCTTTCTTTGATGTAGCCTTTACGATTTTCGTGCTAGTTGTACCTATCACGCCATCACTGGCATGAGAGTTTTTGTTTGACTTAGGAGGAGGAGGAATGGAAAACTCCAGTCTAGGAGCATCATGGATTTTGTCATAGAGCTTGCCAGACTGAGTATAGATCAAGTCTAGATATTGCGCACGAGCAATGACTTTCTCTTCAGTGACAACCCCTCCCTTTGCCACATCTTTTGTGATAGAAGGTAATAATGACTTAATAAACCATTCAGCTAGCAGTTGATCAGGAACATATGTTTTTACCATTCTACGACGATGTCGCCACTCATGAATATGATCAGATATGTGAGTGGCCATCGTCTGTTTGAAATTGGTAAGAAGCTCTGTTCCTGTTTCGTACATTATTGGTAACTAAAAATGGGTTTAAAAGGTGGTGGCAAGGGCGCTGAAGTTATCGAATGAAGCTCTAGGCAATTCGATGTACCATTTTACTGCCAGACCAGTTAACGTTTGCTGAAAAAGGAGAAGCCTAATTGAATCTTCATTGAGAGTGTTGGATGAACACCAGAAATGAAAGGTCATCACATAATTCGACAGGTCTTCACCCATATTTCCATTAAATTTAGGAATATCTGATA
Organism: Pinus taeda; assembly: GCA_000404065.3. NCBI lineage: Eukaryota > Viridiplantae > Streptophyta > Pinopsida > Pinales > Pinaceae > Pinus > Pinus taeda. The sequence continues at coordinate 13,409 of APFE030493690.1, read as the reverse complement.
GAAGTTTATGAGGAATCGCTAGGCACCAAGGGGCATAAGCAATTGGATCATTTGTTAGCCGATTTAGATCCGGTAACTCTAAAGTCGCCACGAAGGGCAATTGTTGATTTAGGTTCGGCGAAGCATACCTAGGATAAGATGGTATTGCCTGAGTAGTGGGTCTTTGCACACCAGCATAATGCATCTGATGCTAATAACTTTGGTAAGGTTGATGGGCATAACCATTATGAAATGATTGATGTTGATTGTTTTGAATATACGGCTGCCCATTACTTGCAAAGATTTGTTGCTCAGATCCTTGGTAAACTTGTTGGAATTGCGGTTTTTGATATTGTACTAACCATGGTTGTGAAGCCATTGGTCGCTCCTGTTAGGGAGCCACTAATCAGTGATTGCGGCTGCATCGTGGAGACAGGAGGTTGTTGTATTACGACCTGAGAAACTTGAGGTTGGCATACAATAGGCAACACTTGTACTTGCGACACTGTCACAATGGCCGGTGTACTGGGGATATTCGACACAGGTAGGCTTTATTGCATTGAGTATACAGCTCTTGGTTGTTGAGGCAGTATTGGCACCCAACCACTGGATGTAATTCCAGCATGACCCGAATTCTGTTGTGAACTCCCATATGGTTGTTCTCCCGGAGGAAACAATAAAAGGGCATACTACCCCCCATATGGCAGCAATCCAGTGCTCAAAGGAATTATTGGCCTCTGGGGACCAGACTGCCCAAATTTATACTGTTGCGAAGGATCAATTTGCTGAGACTCAACATAAGAGATTCTGGATATTATTCCAGATGAACAAATGGGAACAGACCATACTGTCGAAATAGTCCTTGGATGGACTCCATCTAACGGTTGAGAGCTAGTTGGGATAGATGGTATACTAGCGAACATTGTTGGAAAAGCAGTAGGAGGTTCTGCTACTGCTGCATCAGATGACATAGTCCTCGATGTTGATGGTTGTTCAGACATATCTAGTCTATCCAAAAGATTTCCTAGCGATTCTACATGAACTTGCGATGAAGAGAGACTAACTTCTGATGAAGAAGGATATAGGGAGATCTCGGCTCCAAAATACAATGGAATACTGGATGGAGGATCCTCCACAATCTCTTCTATAGCAATCAAACTAGGTGGGAGAGGGAGACCGTCAGGTCCATAAAATATTTCTGGTGCTGAAGAAGGTATAGGCTCTGCAGCGACAGTTGTTGGAGGGGTAACACCTTTCGAATTAGCTATAGATGGAGCTGGTTCAAGAATAGAAGCATTTACCGATACACTAGGATCAGTTCTAATGTCCTCTTGTGGCCGCAGAACTTCTTCTGTAAAGGCAGGGATACCATAAATGGTTGGAGTAACTGGAGTCACTAAGGATGTTGGAACACAAGTTCCAAGCAAACTAGGGGATTTTGATCCGGTTAAACGAGTTTGTTTTGTCTGGAATAGTTTCATTTCTGGAGTCAAAGGAAGTTGACTCATTAATCTCTGTGAACGACGGGGTTTTGATTGACTTTCTTCCACGATTGCAGATTACTTGATCAACTCAAAATAAAGGGGAAAAAGTGATTCTGAATTTAATGAATTTTAGACGCTTTGACACAACTTGCTTTTTCAATTTTTAAGAGTCGAGAAAAAGCTAAAGATGACTCTAGTCGCCTTCAATTTTTAATGAGCCTGAAGTGACAAGTGCTCAGATGGACCTTTTCCTTTAAGGAGTCTGAAAAGGAACGAAAGAGACTACTTTGGAAATCTAGGCAGAGGGATTACCAAACCAATCGCAAAACTATAGAATACTTTTTACAGTATGGTAGTCAATCTTCCTGAATGTTGTATTCAATGCATTGTGATCGATAGGGCGGTAGACACAGCTTCCTAAGGATAAAGGATATAGCCTATTGTGGTCTCCCAATATATACTCGACGGTACGTGGGAGCACAAGTCCATACTGGCACTTGTCATCTCGAAGAGGAGGAATCACCCAACCTACAATGAAAGCGATAGTTACTAGGTTTTATGACGCTGGAATACGTCTCTAGCCTAGACTTCTAAATGTTGTGCGTTAGGTTCCAAAGCATTTTTATGTTCATTAATTTATTTTACAGTTGATCTTTCTTAAGAATTTTTCCTTTAAGGTTCACCGTGTGATGTAGATATACAATTCCTAAAATGCAATCTAAGATGATAAACAATCATTTAATCTTATTTTTGCGATGGAATCCTAGCTACTAAGGAAAGAGAAGTGGGATTCTTTCAACATAGAGCAGAGAGCACACACTAGATGCACTATCCTAAATCAAAATCAACAAGTAGTCTAAATGCAAATGCACATGCATGTATTTGTTTTCTCTTTCTTAATGTGTGAATGACAAAAAGAATGCTAAGTACAAATCTGAATCATTTCAAGCGACAGTACTAACGATTTTCTCTTCAAAAGACGAAAGGAAGATAATGTCGACACTTTGCGATTTTGAATTGAAAACTGCTTTCGACACTTGAAAAACTATTAATTCAAATCAAATACAAGAGTAACAGTGTAATCGATCATCAAGAACAGTAGGATTCTTTTCTTTGACTAAAAATGACACTTGCGACACTTCCAAATCAAAAGACGACATTTTGATTACGCTACTTCTTTGTAAACAAGAACCATAAATGGCGAACAATACATAAAAACATTTACAGTTCTTTGTACAATGGAGGTTGAATCATGCAAAGGAAGGGAGTTTCCACAATGGTATACTGATCACAAATAGCAAAACTCCTGAATAAAGCTGAAGAGAGTGAACAAAAAACCAAAATCTGGAAGCAGAAGAAGTCTTATCTGATCATCGCACCTGTAACATAAGGAAAGAGCGATGCATCTATCCTACTGCACAGGGGAGGTGCGATGCATCTAGATTCCCAAGAGGACAAGGTGCAATGGTTCAGGGACGAGACTTCAACTTGGTTCTTGGTCACAGTTTGTAGCTTATTTTAGGGATTTAGGCCAAGCTAATGATAGTCAGTAAATACAAATCACAGGGGCTGATCTAATGAGGCTACTTGAGCCACCACCAGGGCAATTAGGATGTTTGTAAATCAATTGTTTAGTTTACAAACAAAACCTGGAGATAGACTGAAGCGGCATTGATCTACTTTGCACTTGCATAGAAAATGCAATTCGAAGGCTAGCTGGCTTGACTTCAGGCTCCATCTGTCGTTTATAAAGCAAACAAATATAGACAAGAAAACAAGATATTCGCTCCCCAGTGGAGTCGCCATTTTGTTATCGAGAAATCTAGTTTCTATGCAGAGCTGCTAGTCCCACTAAGATGGGTAGCTATCTTAGAAACAAACAGATTAAAGTTACTTTCATTTTCCCTTATGAAAAGTAGATAGGAAAGGAGCAAAGAATACCAACCTCGATCTTTCGCTTGGTCCCTTGCTTGTTCCCTTTCCCCTCTAATATATCTTTGCCACTCCTTCCTTGGTTATCCCACTTCAAAGAGTACCTATAAAGTCAAAGCAGCATAATAGCTTCAAAGTGCAGAGATCTACAATCATAAAAATTATAGGACCAGATATATATTAACCACACAAATGCATATATTATTAGACATACAAGAATGTGGAGGAAAACTTGAATAGCTTTATTGATATAAATATTAGAAGAGAGGATTACAACCCATTGATCTGACCCAGCATCATCCTCCCAACATGAAAGCCCTTGTTCACCTCATGAAAAGCTTAGATCACCCAACACTATGATGTTTCACCAGGAAACCAACAGCACTTCCTTACAAGATACAAGATTCCAACCTCTGGATCTCTGGGATGAGGGATCCATATATAGATGATTGCAGGGGGGTGAGTCAGTTTTTGTGATTTTGATTAGTGTCCTCTCTCTGATAGTTCTTTGTTCCACTTGGAGATTCATGATCTCTTACTCATCCCTGGGTGAATTCAGAGAGGCAAGTGTCATAGGAGAAGTTTCTGAAGATTCCATGATCATCCACCTTGCCAAACTATCTCTGTCATTGGTCTACTCTCGCCCCATCACACCCTACAGAAGGGATTTTCAATATGCATCACACTTTTGTGTATGTAGCAATTGAGATGCATCGCACCCTTTGCACTGAGCAGTCTGTATGGTCCAGTTTTGAAGCAGTTCTGTGTAGTTTTCTGTGGAGAACTTCTGGGAGATGATGTAATCAGCCTGACCTTGTTCCTTTAGGGTGTGAAACAACACTTTTAGGGACTCAGAAGCCCTTGGTTTATGGACATATATGATTGGGGTTGCAGTGCCCAAATATGTCTATAACACACCCTCTTTCTTTCTCTTTGTCCTCAGCAAATTCAAACTATAACGCTCCACCTAGTATCTACAAAATCCTCAATCTAATTTTCAACTCTATCCATTGCTTTGGCTATAGTAACTAACCTATCTCTGTTGGTTATCTAATACACTGCATCTTTACCTTTAAATTCATGATGCCTTGCTACACATCTGTCAAGATCATTTTGTAGCGATCATTGACCTTTTTCCAAGACTTTGTTGTTACTTCCTAGACCCTTTCTCCAATCTCTTTGATGTCTCCATCAGTGAGCACCAGTGGTATCATGCCCTTAGATTTGCTTGCCTTCTATTTCTTCCATGTGCCTAGCGTAGTTATTATAGGTACCCTCTTTTTGATGATGAATGGTGATTGCTCTATTGGATCTACATCACTAAGAGGGTCCTAGATATCTTGTTCTATCTCTCGCTCTATCTCTAGCTCAGGTTCCTATACTTCTTTTCCTTTGTCTTTCCCACTTGGATCTGCATGTTGCACAGTTCCCCCCCACTGCTTCAATGTTGTCTATGGTTGGGGTCATCCATTTGGCTGACCATTATTGTATTATTGCAAGCAAGTCACCTTCAATGACCAAATATGCTAGAGGGTGCCACGTATCCATTGGATCCTTCCGAGACTTGATGTATACTCTTTGAAAATATTCCTTGAATGTTGCAATGTTGTGACACTACTCAAACAAGCTAGGTGATAGCCTAGGATACTAGTTCACCACCATGTGAAAATCCATGTCAAATAGCACAAAGAAAAAAAATTTCACATGCGCACACAATGACTCCTTGGTATGCCATAGTGAGGCATACCATGCAGCTTCACATACATCGGTTTCACCTAGGGAAAATTTCTAGTCCTTTAAAACCTTCCATGCTAACAATGTGATGATCAAAATCAACCATGCATAATGAAATGTTTTTCCTTCCTCCTATGCCTCGTGGCAATTCAACTAACATTTCTTGCACAAGTAATTGGCCCAGTTGAACTAAACTCCAGAACTTCATTTCTCAATGAAATAAACCACAGTTGTGGGGACTTCATTTTCTCTACATTTCCTCATTATTTTTCTTGCTAAAATGTGTTCGGCAAAGTGCACCCCCTGGTCAGTGATAGAGTTGATATCATAACTGCTTAACTTTTGATAATCCAAAACTTATCCTTCATGATCTATGTCATTGCATTGTCTTTGTTTTTGTTGAAGAACTCTTCAGTGGGATCCTTCCCTTGGTAGGAAAGTCTATTAATTCTTCTTATCAACATCTCGTCAATCGGGATCCTCTTCCCCAACTAGAGGCATCTATCATGCACCAACACTAGTAATTGTCGAACATAGGCTGTGTTGGATGTGATTCTACTGAAGTGTGGCATGTATAGCATGTTTAGCAAGCCTGATCTTTGCAATCTTGTAGCCCACTGGTGCGGCTCCAACCTCATAACTCCACTCTCTCGATAATAGACCTGTTGTAGTTACTTTCACGACTTGAACTGCAGATATTTACTTCTGTCATTAAAGTCCCAATCCTCCATTTTTAATTCTGGGATTTTCCCTAGCACTTCGCCTTCAAATGCCACCATTTCTAGTATCATCAGTGTGAAAGTGCCGATCTTTGTGTCTTTCGAGTGCTTAACTAGCTTGGCATTAGGTTTCCTTGGTGGAAAATATGGTGGCAACATAGAGGTAATTTTTTCACCCTCTATCTCCATCTTGGGTATCTCAACTTCCTCCTCGCTGTCATGGATTTCCTCTAGTTCTTCTTGTTGTATTCGCTTCTTTGCCTTCTCCTTAGGTTTCTTATCTTTCTTGATCTTCATATTCTAGTCTTTTTTTGTCTTCTTCCTTGGGTACATTCTTAGCTCTACTCCAGAGGCTTCAACTGGCCTCTTTTTGGGTCATCTCTTAGGTTATTATTTTGTAGCTACTTGTTTTCATGGTGGCCTCATGCACCTTGGGGGCAGGGGTACATTTGATGCTCCAGCCTGGGATTCCATGACTCCTAGTAGCCCTTTCTCTACAAATTCTTGAGAAATTTATTCAAAGCTTCTCTCAGACATACACTTAACTCACTCTTGATTGCAATTTCTCAAACTGAATTCTCCAGATAGAAAACTGTAAAATGTGGAGCGGGACATAGATTTTATAGCGAATTTGAATATTCAACCTCATGATTAGCTTAGATATTTCTCATTTAATGTAGGTATGGTGCTAGATCTAACCGGTTATGCTTCATAAATGTGTTTTTCCCACACCTTTTAACGACAACTTTTTCCTTCTAACGATCATATTTTTCTGGTTATCTTCAACAATCTCACAATAATCTACCCTTTGTCTCAATTTCCTTAGGATTTTGACATACTTATGAATACCACGCATTAATCCTTCTTTGGTGTGGTTCTTCCTAACTTTGACATACCCCTGAATATCACATAGTACCCTTCTTTGGCAAAATCCCCTACCATAGAGTAGTTTATAGTCGAGTGCCCACTTTCAATTGCAGGTGGCACTAAGACTCTTCTCCTTCAGTCTTTCAATGTGACGCTCCATAGAGAGAGTCGCTCATGTATACCTTCAATCTACTACCATTCACTCATCCTGGAATCAGCTGACCATTTAGCTTCACAAGCTGAACTACTCCACCATAAGGGAGATGTTTGATGATATACAGCCTTAACCAATGTGTCTTAATTTTTCCTAGTAACTTCACTAATTTGTTATCATATAAGAGTATAATATCTCCTTCCCATAATGTCTTTTTCTTGATGTGCCTTTCATGCAATGCTTTCTCCCTTGCCTTTTGTACTTCCTAATGAAAACCTACTATAAACATGTCCTATTCTAAAGCAAGCAATTACACCATCCTCTCCTCCATTATATCAGAATCTGCCATGTTTGTGAAGGCTACAATTCTTAAACTGGACACAATTTACTCCATAGGCATGATTGCTTCTTGTCCATATACCAACCTAAAACGTGTATGCCCTGTCAATTTCTTGCATGTTGTCTTATATGCCCACAACATTGTTGGAATCCTTAGATCCTAGTCATTTCTATTCACATTGCACACATTTGTGAGTGCATTCTTCATAATTTTATTGAAAGCTTCAACTGTCTCATTCGCTTGAGGGTGATATGGGGTACTTTTCTGATAGTGTACTTGAAACTCTTCTTCAATGCCTTAATAGTTGGATTCAAGAAATGTGAGCCTTGGTCACTCATTAATATCTTTGAACACCCAAATCTAGACAAAATGTATTCAAAAATGAACTTTGTGGCGGTATCTGTGCTACAATCCTTCACTAGTTGTGCCTTGTCCCACCTCATCAAATAATCAGTTGCAATGGTTATGTATCTTGTGCTAGTCTTATTTCCTAGTGGGTTAATAGGTCCAACAAAGTAAATAGCCCATTTTTCAAATGCTTGCAACATCACCTATGGATTTAATGGCATTTCATCTCTTCTAGATGGCCTTACTATTCTTTAACATATATCACATGCTCAACAAAACTCTTTTTCATCCTTATGTACTATGGGCCATCATAACCCATCTCTCAATATTTTCTACACAGTGGCCTTTCCTGCATAATTTCCATCTATGACTCCTCCATGAGCTTCTACTAGAATAATCTTCCTTTCATGTTCTGGGATGTATCTTTGTACTAATTCATTCAGTCCCATTTTGTAAAAGTTCCCTGCACTCAATGTGAAATCAGTTCCTCTTACCACTAACTCCTTCTTCTGCTATGTAGTCTACTCCATAGGCACCATTCCTCTGGCTCGAAATTGAATAATATCCACAAAGTGATCATCTACGACCCTGATTGTTAACAACTGCACATCGCAAGTTATCCTCAATATTGGTGAGTTCTTCTCCTGTCTCTAATCTCGAAAAATGATCGAGCTCAACATTCAATCTTCCTAGCTTGACTAAAACCTCAAAATCATACTCCTGAAACAACAACAACCATCAACATATTTGCCTCCTAAAATAGGCTTATTCACCAAATATTTTAGTGATGTGTGATTAGTGAACATCTTGAACTTTTGTAATGCATAAACAATAGCTAACCCTTCTCTTTCTGTTGTAGTATTGTTCTTTTCCACCTAGGAAAAATACCTGTGTACAAAACCTATGGGGTAATCAACTTCACCTACTCCTGGTTGCGTTAGCACTATACATAGTGCTATGCAAGATGCATCGACATGTACATGAAATTCCTTCCAATATGGAAAAACTAAGAGCGGCATAGTTACCATCTTCTCCTTCAGTATATCCAAACCATTAGGGGACTTTTGAGGTCTAAAATGGGCCTCCTGAGAAAAATGAACAGCCAAAATAAACTTTATAAGAACCAATAGGATTCAAGATGATGATGTCAAGCATGGGGGATGATTCACCATTTTTGGAGTAAAAGAGTAAAAATATTTAAAAATAATAAAATAATAAAACTACTTTTTTAACTCGTATTTTCAACTTATCTCCCTATGGGTTTACTCAAATTTCGAGTGGAAACACTCATTAGATGCATAATTTGATTCCTCATCCAAGGAGTACCCATTTTGCATGCTTTCAATGGAACCTGCTACATGAAAAATGAGGAATACATTAAAAACTATGATTACAATCATGTTTTTCATGTATTTCTCAATTTTCATGTAGTAGGTTCCATCGAAAGTATTCAGCATGGGTACTCCTTGGATGAGGAATCAAATTATGAATCCAATGAGTGTTTCCACTCGAAATTTGAGTAAACCCATAGAGAGATAAGTTGAAAATGCGAGTTGAAAAAATAGTTTTTTATTTTTTCCCTCTAAAATTTGACGATGTCATCTAATCTTATTTTATTTTTTCCACTATTATTTTATAATTTCCTTAGGAGGCCCATTTTAAACCTTAAAAATCCCCTAATGCTCTTTTGACATTCTTCATCCCATTTAAAAGTGACATCTCACTTCAATAACTTCTCCATTGGTGAAGTTATCTACGCATACCCGTTTATAAAATGTTTGTAGTAGCCATTGTGTCCAAGTGTCGTGCATAGTTGTCTCACTATTTTTGGTGCTGGCAAGTTCACAATGACTTCTATCTTCGTGAGATCAACAAGCAAACCCTATTTTCACACAATATGCCCTAATATTATGCCACAAGGCACACAAAATATACACTTCTTCAACTTTAGTCAAATTTGATGTTGTCTACATGTATCCAGCATAAGACTTAAGCTCGAAATATGCTTCTTTAATAGCCCAAAGACTGTCCAATCATCAAAGTAAACTCCCAAGAATTTTGGTATGTACTCCTTAAATGCGGCACCTACAACTCTAGGAAATATGGCAGGCACATTCTTCAAGCCAAAATTGCATCACCGTGTACTGAAATGAGCCCCACTCTATCGTAAAAGTTGTCTTATGTCTATCTTCTGGCACAATTATGATCTGATGGTAACCTGAAAAATCCATCTACAAAAGAATAGGCATCATGACCTCCTACATGATCCAATACTTCATTTGTAAATTTTGTAGTGAAGGGGTCATGCACACATGCATAATTTAGTTTCCTCAAGTCAACACAAATTTTGATATCTCCCTTAGTCTTCTTTTCCTAAACTATCATGGAACTTATCTATTCAAACCTCAATGATCCCAGCTGCTAGCATTTTGTCTAATTCTTCCTTCACATTTTCCCTATATTTTGGATTCAACCTATAGGGTCTTTCCTTCACAATTTTTGCATCAGGTTTCAAGTGGATCCTCATAACTCCTAGGTCCCCTAATATGCCCTTCATTTCTGAAAACTTCGTAGGGAATAGATCCTAGTATTTGATGAGCCCTAAAGATGGATAATTATATGGGCTCATTCAACCTCCTAATTTGACTTATCCACCATTATCATTAGTTTATTGCATGTTTTTTATTATATTTATGCTAATAGAGTGAATTGGGTTAGTCATTATGCCAACAAGTCTAATGTGTGCTTTGTGTAGCCTTTTGGTCAATTTGGAGACAAAAATTGAAGGTTTTAATGAGCACTTGGCAGCCAAATTCGTGGGAGAACAAGGGAGAGGATTTGTAGGAAGGTGTCCCCTTCATTTATGGGCCCTTACCTCGAATTCTCCACCATCAGCTCGGAGTTCAAGGGCCACCAAATCAATTAGCACAAGGGCAGCCAAGCAAGTCAAATAGGACTGTTGTTAACTACAAGTTTTGGTAGCTGAGTCCCCTAAAGTTTAGGAGGGACTGTTGGGGTCCTCAATTTGTATAAATAAGAGGGCTTAGGGCCTCATTTTGGTTAGCTGGTAGTTAGTCATTTTGGTTAGCCAGTAGTTAGTCATTTTGTATTCATTTTTTAGTTCGATTTTTAGGCAGTAGATTAGCTTTGCTTTCAGCACATTTTCAAGTTTCCCTTGTGGATAGTTTTTGATGTAATTCTTCTTTTCTTGCTCAATAAAGATGAATCCAGCTTTGCACCAGCTCTAATCTCTCTTAGGAGGTTGTAGCTCTTGGGGTTGGGCCCATCTCAAGTGCCCAGTACCTCCTTTGTTCACTTTTATGTGTCTTTGCTGCATTCTTAGAATAAAATCTGCTATTAGATTTAAATCTTGTTTTGTTATTTAGGTTGTTTTTGATGAGTAAAATAGCTTTTCATGCTCATATTTAGTTGATAGGTTGTTAACAGAAAAAGCTTCAAGAAAAGGGCCATCAAACATTTGTGGTTTCACCTCTCCCTCAATGGGATCAGGCGTTGTGACTAGGATGACTTTGCTGCCCTCAAAAACACTGATTTTGCTTTGCCATGCAATCACTAGTGTTTGATTTTCATGTGTAGAAGTTGGTTACAAGTTGCAGGAATGAAATGCTAAGTTACGCTTGCAGAATGGAAATTGCAAAAATGAAATGCTAATCTATGCTTGCAGAATTGAAATTGCGGAATTGAAATGCTAATCTATGAAAGTGGGAAATATCTAATCTACACTTGGGAAATGAAATTGCAAAATGGAAATGAAATAAACTACTTAGCAGAAGGTTGTAGTAGAAAATAGAAGAAAAGCAGCAACCACCAATACTCTGACGCTTCCCTGACAACGGTGCCAAAAATATGGTGGGCCCCAGTATTGCAGCAATAATGTTGCAACTCCCAGGACTCCCTTCTTTAATTTTATCAACCCAGTAGTTCGTAACAAACTTGGAAG